>WWET01000830.1:22436-35246 GCA_011038615.1 Limnodynastes dumerilii
TAAGTCACACACGAAGAGAAAAGTGTGTGTGTGTGTGTGTGTGTGTGTGTGTGTGTGTGTGTGTGTGTGTGTGTAAAAAACTATGGAGCTGGAGCCTTAAGCAATATTGAAACACCATACCATCAAATCCTGTAGTTAGCTGCAGATCCAGCACTATCATGGATGAGAGTGCATCACTTACAAAATGGTGACATGGTGGAGCTGCTAATTCACAAGTCTGTGTGTTAGATTACCGGATGTTATAGATTGCCCTTTAGCAGAAGATATCACTCTGTTATTTTCAGAATATTACAGTTTTTTCTGTTTTCTGTTGATTTGCTTCTTTTGTTAAAATAGTTACTGTTTTATTTTGTTTGTTTTACTAAAGATCACATTTTCATCTTTATAAAGTGGTAATATAAAATCTTCAAATGATGAATGTAAGTGAAAATCTACATCTTTTTTCATTGGAAAGTGAATAAAGCTCCTTTAGGAGATCTCCAGGAAATGTATATTAAGGAGAAAGTATTGTGTACAGGAACTACATATTTTATGCCTCATGGAACTCTAAATTCAAATGATAAAAATATGCCTATATCTTTGTAAAAATGTAACACTAAAACATTCATCCATATTTTTAAGTATTCAAAATTCTTTACTTTAGATGGGTTGCTTTATGTGTAGACTTTGTTTAAGGGATCATAAGGAGAAGAACTGTGGCAGTGTGGTAAGCATTTGAAAGTAAGTAATCACAAATACTGGATTACATTATATTCTTGCCTCTGGCATTGAGAGAATCTGTTTACAAATTAGCTTACATGGTTGATTTTTGTTTCCCTCATAAACAGGTTAATTAAACAAGTTACTGGTCTTCTAAATGCTTTGAATTTACATAATTCATGTATTTAAGTTTTATAGTTTCTAAACACATAGATTATTTAATTGTAAAATGTATCTAAATTATTAGTCAATGCATGCTAATTTGTAAGAACTGTAAGAGTAAAAATATGACATACATCAATGGTTTCTTTAATATACAGTATAAAAAAGAAAGGCATATAAATTGCACTGCTGTATGGGAAACTGTACTTTAATAGTATGTGCTGGTAAGTGATTGTTAACTACATACACATAAAAGGTCTCAGTGGTGTTATGGTGTCAGTCTCATGCACACACTTTCCAACACAAAAAAAGGGTAATGCATATATTCAATATGTATAATTTTTTGAGATTCATGTTCACCCACTTGCATGTACATGGAGAGTCATGATGGAAGTACTGGGGTGCTGGAGACAGATGATAGGGGATACTGGGAGGTTGGAGAGACATGATGGGGATACTGGGAGGGGGTTGGAGACATGATGGGGGCTACTGGGGGGGCCTGGAGAGACATGATGGGGAATACTGGGAGCCTGGAGATACATAAATAAAAATAAAACATAAGATATATAGTCTGTATTGTGTGTCAGTTTTTAAGATAAAGTGGGAATTGTATAGTGGAGACTAGAGATATTGTTTACCCTAAGGACAAGCCATTAACTCTAAATTAATGGGCCGCTGCTGTGGGCTTGCCCCCAGGCTAAAGTTTGCCAGCCAGCCCCTGATTGTGGTGACAGGGGGGCATAATCCAGGAGATGTGTGAATGTATATCCCTGAACCATTCTCCAAAAGTTTTTGAACAGGGGGCATTTCCACATACTGTACAGTGCAAAAATAATGCCTCTTAGGCATTTTGGGCAGTTGCTCGTTTTCTGTGAAACACATATGGAGTATATGATGTGGTAATAAGTAACTCCTATGGAAAATCTTTAAGAACATATTCTTGTTGGAGCTACAGGACAGAACCTTGTAAGAATATCTAAGAGACAGCAGTAATGTTATGATCCAGAAATATGTCCAGCCACTTGGACATTCCATTAGTTACATTTCCATGATCTAGCAAAGGCTGGAAGGCACAATAATGTCTGGATATGCTCTTCCACCTGTGGGAAATCTGGCTAACTCTCAGTTAGACATCAGTCTTCCAGTCCTGTGTAGTGAACATATTGATTACTGACTGAACATAATGTATGGCTTGGTGGACATTAAACATATGTGAGGGTGCTAATTCATATTTTTGAATGATTTATGCAGTGGACCTCTCGGCATATTGATCCACCAATTCTATTATTGTACTTATATCTTTGAGTGCCCACCAAGCAAAGAGATATCCTGCTCTTCCATCCTGGAAAGTTGGGTTGTTTAACAGAGGGAGAAATAGTGAGCATGATGCCTGAATGTTTCGTCTGAACTTCTGTCCAGGTCAGCCAAGCAGCCCGGTAGCTGTGTGGATTCCCTGCTCCAAATGTCTTCCCTGTGTAACATCTAACTGGTGGTTTGTTAGTAAATTTGGCAGGATAGTCTGTAATCGTGTAGCCATGAATTTGAGAAATATTTTGAAATCTTGGTTTCGAGAGGTTATGGGCCGATAAGCTGGTATCTTTGCCTGGTTTTGGGAGTAGAATGGTAGGGGCATCATTAAAATTTGGGAAAGAGGGTTCATCGTTATGTATGAGCTGAAAGAGTGAAGTAAGGAGAGGAGTAATATTAGATTTTTGAATTTTATTAAATTCAGTCTTTAACCCGTCTGGTTCTAGCTATTGTGTTTTTAACCGCCTCCTCTATTATTGTGGCATTTAAAAATTCTCACTGATCAGTAAATAACTTGGGGAGCTTAACTTCGTCTAATATTTTATAGTGTTATGTTCTGTCATCTGGGGTCGCCCGGTATAGATTTTACTAACTTCCTGCAATAAGTTCCTACACTTTTTCTACATACTAATAATTTAATTTGGCAATAATTAAATCTTAGCAAAAGCACTTAATCAATTGTTAACTGCTAATATTTACTTCCCATTTTTATCAAATATTAATGGTATCTCACTACAGAAATGCACTGCCTTCAAAAATCTTTGCAAACTACATTGGATAAATAAACTGGACAATATCAAGAAAACAGTCAAACTTTTACAATCAGTATATTTATCATAGTATATTTATGCTGCATTGTATAACTGATTAATACATTAGTTATATTTGTTTTTGAATTCTATTGGTCAACAGAATGTTTTGCATTGCATAAATTATATTATAAAAGGATTTATTGTCTGTTCAGATAGGAATACACTGTATTGAACATTGCTGTAACAATTATTAAATTTAATATACTGTATTTATTGACCACATCCAATTAGACGAATCATTGCAGAAATTAGCCATGTCTATATTATTTTGTCACACTAATTAAGTATTATGGTTAGTAGATTAACTTTAAAGTCTAGATTTAAATTATTTGTGTCCACATACATCTTACTTTACTGTTCTATGAAGACACATGACAAAATATACTTTTCTTTCACCATTTTAAAAATATATCACTGACAAGTATTTTACAAATACCATTAATTTAATTTTACTTGATGTAGGTTAGATTATAACATAATACAAAGGCTTATATCCAGAACAAAAGCACCAAACAATATCCTCTATTAAAGTTAAGTGAGCACTTTAGATATTTTGTAAAAACAGCAGTGGACTAACATTGTTGGTGTGATTAGTTATATGGTTATTTATTCTTAACAATGGAATCTAAAAACACCTAATTAAACTAAAGAGCTGTGACGGCGGGGAGATCTGGAATAATTGTGTTATTAACACATGCTTAAAAATGACTGTTTCTGATATGCTAGTTGCGTAAAATAGAATGTTTTAGCAAACGTTCTTTCAATGTCTTGTTTTACAGAGTCCTGACCTTAAAATATTCAAATTACTCGATTAAATGCACTAATTACAATTTAATTTAAATAAATGTCTTAAAATACATGCATCATAAAACTGACATACAATTTACAAGTACAGTAACTTGAAAAAATACAAAGGACTGTGTAGCCATAGAAGTAAATGAATGACTATGAAATTACTGTAAACTAGGTAAATACTGTCAAGTCTATAGAATACGTTGAAAGCAGAGTGTTCTCATGACCAATTCAAGTAAAGAGCTTCAGTGTTGAACTAGTGAATTTTTAAATATGCATGGAGTCTTAAAGGCAACAAAGATAGCTCAAAGTGACCTAGAACCCAACATTATTTAATTGGAGGTCCAGAACAAAAGTAATCCTTCAAAGGTACAATTGAGTTCTTTGATGCCCTTCAACTAAGTTTTGTCAAAAAGTATATTTCCCAGCTGACAATACAACTAGTTTCCTATTTGAACACTGAAGGATAGTATTCAGCCTACAACCTAATATCATGTCTCATTGATCAGTTTTACAGTAGCAGCACTTAATATTCCATAGAACGTACAAGAGATTACATAGAAGAAAAATCCAACTCCAGATCGTTTTGAAAATAGTTTCTAAATTACCATTACAGAATAGTTTCCATCCCCAAAACTCTCTTCATCCATCCTGGACTGCTGTGTCCTGTTCTGTCTCTAGAGGCAGACCTGGACTAGTTATTCTTATTTGTGGACTTTACCATGACCTGCCTCTAGGGGCTGTTGTTGGACTCTTGTGGACTAAGTACAGGCCCATAACCTACACCTGTGCTTTGGCTTTATATATCTATTCCCCCAGAGCAAGGTGTGGATCATTATTTCCTGTTCCCTGTTGCCCTATGTTTGCTTGCTGGTCTTTGCCATGTTCCTTTAATTTGTCTCCGCTTGTGTGTGTTCCTGCTTGCTTTTTAAGGTTCCTTGCCTGTATTAATGTTATTGATATTTGTCCTTTTTACCAGTGTCTGTAACCTGTATATCTTGCCAGACCTCTGTTTGTTCTCCAAAGTCTCTAACTTTTTGCTCAGGAGTAACTTTTCTCTCTTATTTTCAAACTCTGAATCTGGTCCATGGCCTCTACTAAGGATTTAGCACTTTAAGGATTCCCTATTACATACCTCTGAGATTGTCTCTCAGCTCAAGGCCCTCATTAGAAATTATTTTAAACCAAAATACATCATTAGATAGCTAACCTATGAGCAGTACACAAGGCAGTCCTAAAAGAGCATTTCGTTAATCTGGCCTCACAAACTAAATTACGAATTAAATTGCAGAGTAGAACTTAATTTACTACTTTCTAAACAGACTGCCAAGCTCTTCAGATGGCTTATCCACAACTTTTATAAGAACATTGACAGGGCAGATTGAATACTTGCATCGCTAGAATCAGAAAAATCCCCCTTTTGGTAATCAGCACTTGCATGAGTGCCATATTGCCAGGATGATCCAGAATTCTATCCTTTTAAATATTCCGACAGCAGGGTGGGATAGGGCAGGAACTGCTTCTGCTCTGTAGGAAGGAATGGGTAGATATGCAGTACTAGAGCGAGTGGTCCCAATCTGTAGTTTTACCAGAAATATTGACTCATGCCATACAGTCTTATAGGTAGAACTAAGTACATATTTATTATTATTTATTAACAGGTTTTTATATAGTGCCATCAGATTATGTAGTTCTTTACAGTGAATATTTCACATTCACATCAGTCTCTGTCCCATTGGTGCTACATTTTAAGGTCCCTAATGCATACACACACAGACTAGGGTTAATTTATTCAGCAGCCAATAAACCTACCAGCATGTTTTAATAGTGTCGGAGGAAACCAGAGCACCCGGAGGAAACCTACGCTGACATGGGGAGCACATGCAAACTCCACACAGATAAAGCCTTGTCCAGGAATTAAACTCATGACCTTACTGAGCTACTGTGCTGCCCCTATTTCTAGTCCTTCAGGTTTGTTTGGGTGTTTTTTTGTTTTTTTTGTAAAATGAAGCTCATTTAGGCCCGTATTCAGAGTACCGGACGTATAACATATACGTCCGGTGTTTAGCGATTTTTACTACTGCGCATGCATAGTCATTTTTTAAGATTACGTACTGATATCAGAAACATTGTTACCGGCAACCTCCAAAGCAAAAATAGAAACTATTGTGTTGTCAGATCATGCTGTTGCTTGGGTGCAGCTTGACTTTGCAAGTAATGGGTCTATGAGTAGACAATGGAGGTTTCCGTCGTATCTAGCAAACTCAATTAGTTTCAGGGAAATGCTAAAGGCGACATGGTCGGATTTTATCCACAATAATAATTCGCACATAGACAATCCAGCATTGTTATGGCAGACATTTAAAACAGTGGCCAGGGGTGCCATAATTTCTTTTGCATCCAAAAATAGAAAAGATCTGGAAGCTGACTTCTTGCAAGCGCGACAAAATTTAACAAAAGCTTATAACGATTACTTAACTAATCCCACCGCTGCGCGACTTCAAAATTATCAGAATCATACTGCGCACCTTGAAGGCGTGTTAGGCCGACTAGCAGACAAAGCAACAGCATGTAGCAATTTAAAATTTTATAAATGGGGGAACCGACCTGGTCGCCTTCTATCCAATTTAATTAAAGGGGAAAGACAGTTCGCGTTTATCAACTCACTAATAAGTAAGTCGGGTTTATTGGTTTGTAAGACCCAGGAAATAGTAACAACCCTGCAGCAATATTATGAGGAGTTATACAAACAGGGCCCTATAGATGCCCAAATTAAAAGCTCTTATTGGGATGGTTTAACTGTCCCTAAAATTACAGTGGCACAACAAGAGACTGTTGGGGTTCCTATTACTTTCAAGTCAAAGGGGCAATAAAACACCTCAAAGCAATGAAAGCACCTGGACCGGATGGTTTCAGTGGTGATTTCTACAAGATTCTTATAGAAGAAATTTCTTCATACTTACAAAATGTTTTCAATACCATTGTAACCTCAAAAATGATCCCGGCTTACTTTAACGCGGCTCTTGTTAAAGTTCTCCCAAAACCAGGAAGGGACCCAACCTTACCAGCATCATACAGGCCAATCTCTTTGTTAAATTTAGACTACAAGCTGTTCACAAAAATATTGGCAGACCGACTGAAAGTTTTCCTTCCGGGAATCATAAACTGTGATCAGACCGGTTTTATAGTGGGACGACACTCGGTGGTAAATATTAGAAAGGTCCTTACAGTGGTTCAGCAAGCGGAGCGGGATGGCGACTCAGACCCAAGGTTGATAGTATCTTCAGACGCCGAAAAGGCCTTTGATATGGTCACCTGGGACCATTTATGGGAGTCGCTGTCCTGCTTCAGCTTCCCAGATTCACTTTCGGAAATTTTGAAGGCCTTGTATACCTCCCCATGCACACAGGTAATGGGAAACGGGTGTAGATCAGGAGTGTTCCAGATTGAAAGGGGGACCCGGCAGGGCTGCCCCTTGTCCCCCCTCTTATTTGCTTTGGCCCTCGAACGCTTGGCAATAACCTTACGTCAGTCACCAGAGTTCAGTGGTATCAGAGTAGGTAATGTGGAGTCAAAAATGTCACTGTTTGCAGATGACATGCTTCTGTTAGTCTCCCATCCAGAAGTATCGATTCCTGCCATCTTGCAAATTATACATAATTTTGGAGAATTTGCAGGTTATAAAATAAATTTGCATAAGTCGGAGGCCCTCTTCTTATCTGGTTCTAACCATTTAGTAAGCCAATCTCTTGTCTCCCAGACCTTCAAATTGGCCGTAACAAAATTTAAATACTTAGTTATTAACGTCACGTCTAAAATAGGCACTCTATATAAGAACAACTACACACTAATTCTGCATCAGATTTCATATTATACTCAAGGGTGCAACAAGTAACCGGTATCAACTTTAGGTAGGGTGGCACTTATCAAAAGTGTTTTATTTCCAAAATTGGCGTATTTGCTACAAATGTTACCTATAGCAATCTCCAAGGCTGACGGCCATAAATGCATGACTCTTCTTACTAAATTTGTATAGGGTAACAAGAAGGCGAGGGTGGCAAGGAGACGCATGCAACTGAAACGAAAGGATGGGGGCCTGGGATTTCCAGATATCACAGCATTTATGCATGGTGCCTTTTTCAGATATACAATGGACTGGTTACTTGATAGACAACAATTCACGTTGCTAGCAGTTCACGATAGCCTTGAGAAAGATCATTTCACTTGATCGAAATGCGTTGGCTGGTTCTCACTGGAGTTACCTGTTTTATCTTTCATCATTACCACTGTGGTTCCCATCCAAATGTTGTTGGAGATACCCCTGAGTGCTCTAAAAATTTTTTGCTTACATGTCACATTTCGTTTGTGAGTATTCATTTTGTCTTTCATCTTCGTGTATACAATAAACTTTATTGATCTGCACTATTGCCTGCACGTTGTGTATTCCTCTCTCCCTGCATACACCAGTTGGTCAGTCGGGAACGAGGCTGCGACGAGGAGTAAACCGAGCATAGAGAGAGACACGTGCTGCAGCGTCTGGACCACCACGGGTCCGTTCTGCTTTGACTTTGATCCAGTGTCTGTTTACAACCATCGAACTGTAAGCTGTCATATACTTACTGAGATTTTGGGACAGAGACTGTTTTCTGTGTTGTCACACATGGTATATCTGAATTTTGTCATATTTCAATGTTGCTGACACTCTTGTAGTTGCCTGCATATGTTCCCTTTGATAGTACATCAGACATACGAGGTAGCTTGGATATTCTCTGTGTTTGCACCCTAGCGCCGTTACTTTGTTGCACTTTTTGATTTATATTTTCGTAAGAAGGTTTGTTACTACCTTGCAATATATGTTTTGGCTGCATAAGGGTTATAGAGGCGCTACTTATATTCCTTCTTGGTGTGTTTTTGACTCTGTTCTACAATATGCCTGCTTTTAGCTGCAAAACACACATGAAATAATAGATTGGGATAACTATAAGGGGCAGATTTTATACTGCCTTATGTGCTTCTGGACTGGCCCATCACATAAAGCTACATCATGTATTTTAACTAATAGACCTTAGAAGTGTATAGGAATACAGGCATTGGTTTCATTTTTACTTCAATGAGAGTAGTGGTCAGTATGTTCTTCGCATGCGCAGGAATTCTGAATTGAGTGTGGCTCCCCGTTTGCTCTCAGCCAGTTCCGGACTGGTCTGGGATATCGATGGCTTATGCCACGATGAGGCATAGCAATCGACCCACAGAGCACCAAACACGGTGCTCCGAAAGGTAAGTAATTATGCTATCCCCAACTCACTCCCTAACCCTAAACCTAACCCTAAGTCTCCTCATGCCCGCAGCCTAACCCTAAGTCCCTGGAGAGGGTTACTCAACTCTCTGGTGGTCTAGTGGTCCGGCAGTGGCGCTTTCGAGTGCCGAGGTTTCTGATCATGGAGTGGTCATGGACCTCCCTCTAATGGCAGAGTGAGAAATAACTATATGGTCGGAAATTATTTATACAGTGTTTTGAAGGAGACTCCACTTTCCCCAGGACCCTTTTTCATAAAAGCTAGTACTAGGAAATGTTACCTGTTGTTCTAGGAACTGTGTAGCCTGAAGCTTTGCTTGCTGCTCTAACCGTTGGATGGAACTCCCATTGGGCCTGATCCAGAGCCACGGCCGCCGTCGCTAGTACGGCGGCCGTAAGCGTAATGCACATGCGCTGGGCAGATGTTGCCCGGCGTCACTATGGAAACGCCCGATAGTAGCGCCGTAGGGACGCTGAAGGGGACGTCCCCCAGCGTCCCTACGCTGAAGTTAGTGTGGGGGGCCGGGGGAGGGAGGCTAATGAGGCTGGGAGGGCGGGGTTAACGTACTAACGCCGCCGTCCCAGCGTATCAACTCTCCCTTACGCCGGCTGAAGTTAGGGTAGCCTTCAGCCGACGTAAGGGAGAGTTAATACGCGCCTATAAGGGGGAGTGTCGGGCCAGAGCAGCTACAGCGCTCAGTGTAACATCGTAGCTCTGGATCAGGCCCCAGGAGTCAAACCAGCAATTACATTTCTTACAGTTTTAATTACAGCTGCCAATAAAGTAATTTTACAGAAATGGACAGTAAAGACACCGACATTTCTGGGTTCTGTTAAGACAGTCCTACTAGAAATACTTTATATGGAGTGGAGGGCCACACTCCTAGACGTGGAGAAGGGGGTGGCCCGCTTCTACAAAAAGTGGGGCAAATATATAGAGTATCTCCCGGTACAGGGACTCGTATTTTAAGGATCTTTGAATCCACGAAGTGGTATATCTATAGAAATTGGCCTACCTCACCACAGCTTGGGGAGCAGCTCTTGAACTAAAGTTGAAAACACCAAAAAGGGACTAGGTGTGGGAGGGTTCAACGTTTCCACATCTTATTGTTCATGGATGGGGAGGGTTGCCTGTATAGATTGATGGGCACAGTCGGCGAGGAGATTTGTTATTGTTCTTTTTTATTTATTTGTGATTTGTTTTATTTTCGATATGTATGTAGATGTGTAGTGTGTGGTTTTGTGCTAGGACAGGATCTGTGACAATGACATGCTTATTATATCGCTCCTAAAATTTATATTTAGCCAATCGGGCTTATGATGTGGCATGTACATTACTCTGACTGTATTATGTGGATGTATTATACTTATGCCCTCCCAGTCTGTCATATTCAGGAGGATAGATTGGCATCTGTATCTTGCCTGTGGCACAGTATGTATTCTGGAAAAATTACAATAAAAAAAGTTTATAAAATACAGGAGAAATTGGTTAGTCCACCCCATTGTTTTTTCCCACTTAATTTCTCACATCTTCTTGTTTATAAAATCTCCAATTACTACTTTTCCATCGTCCACATTTGGTAAAGCTTTTTTTTCCAAGGACTGATTATATATTGAACAAATACTTTGCAATCACACAGAACTAACATAATTAAATTAAGCAAAAATGTATTGCTTTATGATGCTTAAAATATAAAAGACACTTAAAATAAAGGTCAATACACTGACAGTTGCTATTAATGATTCAGGTGTCTCTAAGGTCATCTTTAAAAGGAATCATATTAGACAATTTCCAAATTAAAGAAATTTATGTAGTTTATAAAGACATAGAAACAACATTTTAGCTGTGCAAAGTTGTTAATTGTGGCTTGATATTCTATTTGTAAATCAAGTTTTAGCTACAATTTTATATATATAGTATAAAAAATGGTATTGAGAGACTAATGGTAAGAAAGGTTGTTAGGGCCATAGGTCTGGATGCACAGTTAGACCATCCTATTCTGCTGCGTATAGAACACTTTCAGATAATTTCTCCCTGTCTCCCTGTGCTGTCAATCTGTCAGTCCATCTCTTTTTTTTTTGTTTATCTCTGAGTGTCCTGTTGTCACTATCTTGTCTGTGATAAGCTCAAGTATTATATATTTTTATGGTGAAGAATGTGAAGTAATTAAATGATGTCCATTATTTTTATATTTGACACATTTACTTAAATTTTTTATTTAGTTGGTTTGCTGTATTAGTACATGTTTACATCTTCTCAAACACAGATGTATGGTCAATATGCATTGATCACAGTGGACAGAGCAAACTTTTGTTTGTCTTTATGGTAAATGTGCCATTCACTTTTACATAGGGTCTATCAGACGCCTCTAAGTATGTACAAAATAGGACTCCGGTCCACTTCAGATTGTCCTAAATGTGGGGAATCAGGGGCGGGATTTTGGCATATGTTATGGTCTTGTTCATTAGTACTTTGCTACTGGGAAAGTTTATGGGATTGTATCCGTGCTACTACGGAGGAATTACCATAGTTGGACCCTTCATTTGTCTTATTTGGATCCTCTGTGGAAGAAATATTTAATCTTGCTATGTACAAATATGTGATCAACCTCTCCACATTGACCAAGGTCATTACTGACCCTCCCACTTTACAATGATGAATAGTTTTAGTGAACGAAACTGTGGGGCATGAGAGACACTTATACACCCAGAGAAAAGCTCTACATAAATACTACAAAATTTGGAGACGATGGTGTGAATCGCAGTATGGGGAATTTCTAGAAGACTCACCTTGATTCAGATAGTAAAGGTCTATCTTTTGTATTGAAATGGTATGGAGACCCCTCCTCATTCTCTCTTTATTTAGTATTGATTTCCCTGGTCCATGTGAAGTATTGAAATATTGTGGAAACGTTAATATTGTACTTATGTATTTTTACTTTTAACTCTGTTATTGTTCTGGATGTATGCCTTAATACAATTTGATCGGCTGTTATAATAAGTAGCCAAATTGATGGGGTTTTTTTTGTTGTTTTTTTGTTTTTAAATAGGTAGCAGTGTCGGTGGGTGGGGTTGCTAGGTTTGTTTTGTATGTCTTTTGTCTACAATATATGTTTATTTTTCGTGTTGAAAATTTCTATTAAAATTTACTGAATTTTTTAAAAAAAGTGTCTTTCACACTCACTGGAGAACAGAACATTGCCACAATTTTCCTGTCTAAATTTATTCAGAGCAGTTCTAGGACTCGATCTTGCAGAGAAGAGCAGTGGTGAGTAGGTTCCCTCCACAGCTGGCACTAGCACTGCAAAGCAATCAGTGGGTATTAGGAACAGGATGAAGGATATAAAGTATGATCAAACAAACACCAAACACACCTCTTTAATGAAATGACCACACCACTCTCCTTCATCTTATACTGCACTACTTTTTCTCTAAAACGTATAAACTCACTTCATTATAATTTACTTCTAAATCTGCATAAATATCTGTCTCTGTAATTTTGTAGATTTCTTCAAAATTTGTTCACACGCCAAAGGCTTACTATAAGTGTAATTATTTGACAAAATGATATTACTCTCCTTCATACTGCACTACTTTTTCTCTAAAACGTATAAACTCACTTCATTATAATTTACTTCTAAATCTGCATAAATATCTGTCTCGTCTCTTTTGTAGATTTCTTCAAAATTTGTTCACACGCCAAAGGCTTACTATAAGTGTAATTATTTGACAAAATGATAT
>WWET01000830.1:40868-64280 GCA_011038615.1 Limnodynastes dumerilii
CATCTCTCTCTATACACACATATCTCTATATAACACACATATATATATATATATATATATATATATATATATATATATATACATTTATACACACATACATACATATCTGTCATATATATAAAAAATATATATTGACATATATGCAGATATATAATAATTTCAACATCTACAGACACACGCACACAGCCATATACCTGGAAATGTATCTCTCTACATATATACATACATATTTATGTATCTACACCATAGCTCAACAATACCAGTCGCCACGTTGACTATAATTTGGGACCTGGTGACTGGAGTGCCCTGTGGCCTCCTTCTCTATTGCTCCTTTGCTGAAACAACTGGGACAGAAGCGCAATGCTGGCTTTCCCTGTAGTTTGCGGGTGAGGGATTAGTGGCCGACGTGAGGCAGACAGTGTGCGCGCCACAAAGGAGACACAGGAGGTCTGAGAAGAATTTGACAGGTAAGTAAACGGTTTATATATGTATAGTGTGTGTAAGCGTGGATCAGTGTTTATATTTATAGTGTGTGTATGGGAGGATCAGTGTTTATATGTATAGTGTATGCATGGGAGGATCAGTGTTTATATGTATAGTGTGTGTATGTGTGGATATATAGTGTGAGTGCGCATGTGTATAATTTGTATTTATTTATTTATAATGCTGGTGCCTAACTACTGCTAATATTTGAGTCCATATCTACACAAAATTCTATATGTAGATATTTATTGTGTATATATATATATTTACATAGATAGACATTTATCTATATATGTACACTTAGATATAGGTGTGTGTATGTATATACATATACACACACACACACACACACACACACACACACACACAGTATATAGTTATATATCAACACTTACCTGTTTGCTGCTTTTTACTTTTCTTCTTCCTCCTACTGGATCTTTACTTTCTGTCCTAAATGTCCCTTCTTGCTTGATCTTCAGCGCGCTCCTCTTATCAACGGAGGCCTGGGGCTGTAGCCCCGTCAGCCCCATTATTAATCCGGTCCTGGGTAAACAGAAGGTCTCTGGCACACACTGCACCTTTGGCGTGTTTAGGAACAGACAGGGTTCCTTTCTCAAAGCGTTGAAAAAATGGATGAATGCAACTGCCTGGACTATAAAGGGGATGCTAGCCAGTGATTGGCTGGCAGATCACCGCCTATGGCTCCGATTTGCTGCTGTGTATGTAACAGCACCGAGGTCATAAAAGTCAGAGGGAGGGAGGGAGGGCGTGCCCACTATTCACAGCAGCTGTTAGTAAAAGTCATGTGTAGGCCAGGCATGGTGCAATGGCCTGCAGAGAAAGATTCTCACAGTGGCAATGCCAGTTTCAGGGAAGGCAAGCATTAGCGTGGCAGCATGTAACAATGTATTTATTAACTCTCTCTAGTCTTTGTTCTGAGCTAAAATATTCACAATCAGATAAAAAATAAATATATCCAGATCAGATATCATCATTTGTACACAACATTTTAAATGCTTCCTAAGGGAATAATCATATCATTAACTTTTCAAACATGTCTAACAATTTCTGAAAAGTTCTTGATATTTCTAAATTTCAGTCTTTACACTGAAACTCTATTTTTTCTCTAACTTCTAATGCAAAAATGAAAAAGTAACTTTTTAGAACACTTTGTTACGTGAAATAATAATTGTGTTACCTGATTTGATCTATAATATTTCATCAGTACTGAACATCTTTATTCTTTAAGTAAAATTGTGAATACTGTACGTGTGTACTGCTCTTGTACGTATGGAATAAAGTATAGCAAATTCCTAGCAGAGGACACGGGTCACAGAAGAACTTAAATAAAATATAGAAATGAGCTAATTCATGTAATAGTCTGCTAATAAACACCAATTGACACCATTAAGCTGGGCTACCCCCGCTACCCCCGCCCCATGACCTTCATTTAAATGGCTATCCCCACCTACATAGCAGGGATAGACCCATCGTAAATGAAGGGTCTGTCCCTTCCCTGTAAGTACTAATGTACGTAACTTTGTTACATACATTAGTACTTACGCTAAGGGAACATCTGCCACGCGCATGCGCAGATGTTCCCTGACAGTGAGCTTACGCAAATGGCTTGCGTAAGTTCACTGTTAGCCATAGGTCTGGATCTGGCCCCATGTGATTTACATCTGGGTAACACATCCGTTCTTAAAAGTAAGCATGAATGTATGTATGTATGTGGTACTTCCGTGACTGGGGAGTGGTTAGCTTGATTTTTGTAGCATCTCTGAATCTGGTGTATATTTACATATGGATGAACATATGTGCAAATCTTGCTCTTAACTGTAAATATGGTCCAAGGTAACTGAGTCTGATACTCTGGCACTGAGGAATGGGCTGGAATCCACTAATGTAGAGCAGGGGTTCTCAACCCTTTCCTCAAGTACCATTAACGGTCCATGTTTTGTAGGTCTCCCTGAAAAACCTGTGGAGTTTTCAAAATGTAACTGTCAGTTATGAGCTCAGCTCCAGCAAGGAGATTTAAAAAACATGGACCGTTAGTGTCACTTGAGGACAGGATTGAGAACCTCTGATGTAGAGCATGTGCTGATTAGAGCTACCTGCACCTGTGGATTCCCTGTGAGCTGAAATGCTGATGTTGCTAGGCAGCAGCACACTAGCAAGCTAAAGAGGTAATCATCAGCAGACAGCAGAGAATAACAATGAACTGGGATATGCGCTAAGCGTGGTAAGTGCTGCAGGGGGATTCCAGGCTACAGATGCACCCTCCTCATTCTACTGCTCTGACATATTGTTTTCGCTATATCCCTCATTTTCTTTCTCTCTAGTAGAGATGAGCGGGCTCGGTTCTCAGAGAACAGAGCCCACCCGAACTGTGGGATCCAAGACAGCATCCGAGCATGGCTCGGATCTTCGCGTGCACCTCAGGTGATGTCACTGAGGCTGAACTTGCGGGTTTTGGAATCCTTTATAGGTGTGCGTCTCCCCGCGACGTCTTCACTCTGGCATTTGATAGTAAACGTGCTGCACTCTGTTTATTCTCTTGCCGTGTTTAGTAGTTAAAATAAAAATAAAAAACCCTACTGTTTAATGATTAGCCAGGGGCTGTATATAGGGCCTGTGTATACTGTGGGCTGTGTACTGTATAGGGGCTGTGTGTACAGGCTGGGCTGTGTACTGTATAGGGGCTGTGTGTACAGGCTGTGGGCTGTGTACTGTATACAGGCTGTATACTGTATGGGGGCTGTGTACTGTATAAGGGCACTGCTTTGCTGTGGTTGTGCTCTGCGCAACTTTAGTGTGTGACCGATTGTCCTTATTGCAGACAGATTTGTGCACCAATCAAAAGGTGTTGGATGAATATTGTGAACCACTTGCTACTACTAGTGCCGAAGCTGCTACCACTGGTCATGACAACGATGCAATTCCGTAATCGGCTAAGGCCGATGCCCAATGGCGTACAGGGCATGTAAAGTCAAAGATGCAATATTTTACGATGTTAAATAAAAAAAAAACAAAGAAAAGTTAGCTGAAGAGAAATGTAAAATTGGCAATATGCCATTCAATACACAAAGTGGCAAGGAAAGGATAAGGCCTTGGCCTCTGTTTATGACTGGTGGTTCTGAAGCTCATAATGATAATGTAAGTCCTCCTAAGTGTAGAAGAGCTAAAAAAAAAAAGGAAGCGTCAGCAGAATATATAGCGCTTTACAATTTTACAATCATTATAACAAGACTGGGTAGTAACAAACAGACTGGGTAGGTAAGATAGCCCTGCTTACAGACTTACAATCTAAAAGACATTGGGGATTATTGATATATAAGGGCAAGTGCTATATATACTGTATCATACAAATGGACCAGCCAGGTTGCATGCTAAAAATGCTCAGTGCTCTGAATGATCCAGTCACACAGCAGCGCCAGCAACATAACTTAAAGCAATTTTAGTATGGAAAGAGAAAGTGTTCAAATTTGTGTTAATCATGTAGCAGTAAGGAAACTGATTTACAAACTAGTTATAAATAGGGTAAACAAATGCTAAGAAGGGGGTTGAGGAATTTGGTAAGCTTGTCCGAAGAGGTGAGTTTTAAAGTAAAGATAGTAAAGAATAGCTTTAAAGATAGTAGAAGATAGTCTTAGTGGGCAAGGAAGGTTATTCCACAGAGTCAGTGCAGCGTGGGAGAAGTGCTGCAACCGGACATCAGAGCTTTGTTTAGTGTAAAAGAGAGCTGTATGTCCTGTGAAGATCTAAGAAAGCAAGCTGGGATACTGTATATCTTGAGATGAGTGAGGATATGTATGCAGTCTTATTTAAGGCTTTGTAGGTTAGCAATAGGTCTATGTATTGAATTCTGTGAAATACAGGCCACCAATGTAGAGACTGATCTGCTCTAGAAGAATATTTTGCAAGGTATATCAGTCTAGCTGATGCATGCAATATAGACTATGGGGGGGGGGTTAATTTTATATTGTGGGAGTCAGTCCAATAAGGAGAGCATTGCAATAATCAATGTAGGAGATGATTAACGCGTGAATGAGAGTTTTTGCAGTATCCTGTGTTTAGTTGTATGTAGAAGAATTTAAAAATGGATTGTATGGGAGAAACAAAGGACAGTTCATGGTCAATAGTAACACATAGGCAGCGAGCTTTTTGAGTAAAATAAAAGTTAAAAATGAAAAGCTAATAAGGATTCTGTATGGCAGTCACAAGAATGCAGTCTGTATTGTATGGCAGTAACTAGGATGCAGTCTGCATTGTATGGCAGACACATACAATAAGGCTGCATCCTTGTCACCGCCATACAGTACAGACTCCATCCTTGTGCCCATCATAGAATAAAATCATATTCTTGTAACCACAATGCAGTATATAAAATTGGCCTCCTTGTGAGGGGCATATTATTTTTACAGTATTCTGTTAATTAGCTACACATTATTTCTGTCCTTTGTGCCTATACAAGCTTTCCTTCTGTCCTCTGTGTCTATATAAACCCTCTTTTTGTGCTCTGCAATTATATAATCCCTCTTTTTGTTATTTGTGTCTATATATAGCCCATTTTTCTGTGCTCTGCAATTATATAATCCCTCTTTTTGTTATTTGTGTCTATATAGCCAATTTTTGTGTGCTCTGCGATTATATAATCCCTCTTTTTGTTATTTGTGTCTATATATAGCCCATCTTTCTGTGCTCTGCAATTATATAATCCCTCTTTTTGTTATTTGTGTCTATATAGACCCTCTTTCTGTGCTCTGCAATTATATAATCCCTCTTTTTGTTATTTGTGTCTATATAGACCCTCTTTTTGTGCTCTGCAATTATATAATCCCTCTTTTTGTTATTTGTGTCTATATAGCCCCTCTTTCTGTGCTCTGCAATTATATAATCTCTCTTTTTGTTATTTGTGTCTATATATAGCCCCTCTTTCTGTGCTCTGCAATTATATAATCTCTCTTTTTGTTATTTGTGTCTATATATAGCCCCTCTTTCTGTGCTCTGCAATTATATAATCCCTCTTTTTGTTATTTGTGTCTATATATAGCCCCTCTTTCTGTGCTCTGCAATTATATAATCTCTCTTTTTGTTATTTGTGTCTATATATAGCCCCTCTTTCTGTGCTCTGCAATTATATAATCTCTCTTTTTGTTATTTGTGTCTATATATAGCCCCTCTTTCTGTGCTCTGCAATTATATAATCTCTCTTTTTGTTATTTGTGTCTATATATAGCCCCTCTTTCTGTGCTCTGCAATTATATAATCTCTCTTTTTGTTATTTGTGTCTATATATAGCCCCTCTTTCTGTGCTCTGCAATTATATAATCTCTCTTTTTGTTATTTGTGTCTATATATAGCCCCTCTTTCTGTGCTCTGCAATTATATAATCTCTCTTTTTGTTATTTGTGTCTATATATAGCCCCTCTTTCTGTGCTCTGCAATTATATAATCTCTCTTTTTGTTATTTGTGTCTATATATAGCCCCTCTTTCTGTGCTCTGCAATTATATAATCTCTCTTTTTGTTATTTGTGTCTATATATAGCCCCTCTTTCTGTGCTCTGCAATTATATAATCTCTCTTTTTGTTATTTGTGTCTATATATAGCCCCTCTTTCTGTGCTCTGCAATTTCTGTCCCGTTCCTATGTAACCCCTCTTTCTGTCCCATTCCTATGTAACCCCTCTTTCTGTCCCGTTTCTATATAACCACACTTTCTGTTCCATATCTGCATAACCCCCCTATCTGTTCCCTCTGTCTATTTACCCTGCTTTCTGTCCTCTGTATTTATATATGCTTTCTATGCTCTGTGCCTGTATTTAAAAATGGGGGGTGGGTTTATTTAACCCCTAATCTCTCCTAATTATGAAAACAACAACCTATCTTTATGTCTACAGCATTTACATTACACATTAATTCTTAGATACGCAATAACTCTTTTAAATCGGGTAAGTATCTTCTTAGATGGACAGTATGATATTTTCAATAAATGTTACTTTTAGATGGACTATTTAGAGGTGGTGACTGCTAAAAACATACAATCTAGAATTCTGGTTAATGCATATGGTGAGGATAAGATAAAATTAAATAAAAATGACCTACTTCTAATATTTAATAAAATTGGTTAGTGCATGGTCACACGTCTATGTGCTGAGGGAGTGTGGGTCCCTGTAGCAATCGGCCCTATTTCGAAAGATCGGAACTGGCTGGGATATCTATTGCTTATGCCTCGATGATCCCCGAGCACGATGCTCCGAAAGGTGAGTTTGTACCAACCCGTTCCCTAACCCAAACCCTAAGTGTCCCCCACCCATTCATAAAAAAAAATTCTAAGAGGGCTCGCCAGAAAAACAGCTAACCCAGCTGTCCTTAAGTCACAATGTGAGCCTTCACAGCGGGGACTCGCAACGGCGCTGAGGTGCATCCAAAAGGTGCATAGGTATTAACATGTGCATATAACTAAATACTAAAGTGTTGTGTGCTACACACCAGTGATTTATATATAATTTTATTCTGCATTCTTTTAAATATAAATACTCCGTAACTTATTCTAAAGTGATATGATTTTCTGAAATAAAACCTTATGTAAATATTATACAGTGTGCAAGCTCACGTGTGTGTATATTAAATATTATAGTAATCCTCCGATTAAAATATAACTATTAAGAATATCTCATTAATGGCACTACATTAGAAACTACTGAGAAGGAAAGGGATCTAGGAGTCATTATTTCATGTGACTTAAAGGTATCCAAACAATGTAACAAAGCAATGAGAAAGGCAAGTCAGATGCTTGGTTGCATAGGGAGAGGAATTAGTAGCAGAAAGAGAGAAGTAGTGATTCCCCTTTATAGATCGTTGGTCCGACCTTACTTAGAATACTGTGTTCAGTTCTGGAGGCCATATCTACAGAAAGACATAAATACATTAGAGACTGTGCAAAGAAGAGCAACTAAAATGGTCAAATATATCAAGGGTTGTGACCAGCTAGAGGAGGGGGCATTTTTCAAAGGAAGAGGTGTAATAGAACTCGAGGGCATGAATATAAACTGGAGGGTGGTAGATTCAGAGGAAATGTGCAGAAAGATTACTACACTGAAAGGGTGATAAATAAGTGGAATAGCTTCCTATCTGAGGTGGTTGGGGCTAACACAGTAGAACAGTTTAAACACGCTTGGGATAAATATAAGGATATCCTAAATCTCAAACTAAATTGAGAGTAAATAGAGTCTAGGGTCAGTATAGTTTTAAATAAACAACTGGGCAGACTGGATGGGCCATGTTGCTCTTATCTGCCATCACTTTCTATGTTTCTATAACTAAAACACTATCATAGAATTTTATAGTTTTTTTTAAACCTTTTCCAACTTATCTTCTCATGGATTTAAATACCTACCATGCCTGGTATTCCCAGGTGTTCTCCCAACCTGATACTGGCCAGGCCCTGTACGGCTTCCAAGATCAGACTGGCTTGGGCACATGCAGGGCGGTATGACTGTAGATAGAAACACAAAGAAGAAATTTGAATATATTCACAAAAACCATCTGATCTCAAAGTCTAAATTGAGACCTTTAGGATGTAACATATCAAGCTCATATATACATTCATTTCTGATTTAGCTAGTTGTGTTCCTATATCTCTTTTCCTCCAGTGTACTTTGTTTTATTCCACAAAAACTCATTAGAGAAGTTGAATTATATATGTTTCTTTCTAAAATAATTGGATACTGAATGGGTGGTCAAGCCATTTTTTATGCTCCTTATATGCTTGGACCACCTTATCTTTAAAGCTCTAGACATCCTACCCATATATTGTTTATAGCATTGGCACTCTAATAGGTAAATACAGTTGTTGGAGTTACATGTTATACAATCATTATTTTTAAGTTTCTTTGGTTTTCACAAGTTTACACATATTAAATGACCCACAGTGCTGAAACCCCTTTGTGTTAATATTATTATTTGGTTTCTGTTTATTTATAGCAGTGCTCCTCAACCAGTGTACCGTGGTGTATTGCCTCCAACAGAAGAAAAAAAACATTAACCTTGGCTTAAGGAAATAATTTGCCCATTTGTTTCACACTCTGCCCCCATCCCACCCCCTTTCGGGCCAAGCTTCCGCCCAATCCAGCCCTGACACTGACACAGAATATCAGTGTCAGCTGGGATTTCCTGCAGTCTTCCTCTCACGCCTCTCTACCTCAGCCTCTCCTTTATGTCAAACCCTCCACTGGCTTCCTATCCGCTTCAGACCTCTCTTTAAACTCTTTACCCTCACCTTCAACATACACATCCCTTCCCGCCCTCTCCGTTCTGCTAACCAGCGCTGTCTAACCTCCTTACTGATCACCACATCTCATGCCCATATCCAGGACTTCTCCTGTTCTGCATCTCTGCACTGGAATGACCTCCCTTCTTCAGTCAGAATCTTCTCCACATTGCAGGTCTTCAAGCGCTCACTCAAAACGCACCTGTTAAGGCTAGCCTACCACCTATCATCCTCACTGCATCCTACATCTAGCCAAGGGAGGAATGGCAATAGTCTTTACTGGGAAGTTTCCTGGTAGGCCTGTACCCTCATGAGGACACCTGAAGGCCACCTCATGAAAATGTCTTTTTTTTTTTGTGACAGCCGATTAGTTGCAGCTGCTGTGTCTCCCTCATTGGCCCAGCAAAGGTCCTGTACTGCGGAGGCCTCTCAGTAACACACTTTTTTTTATTTGCGTCACAGTACAGGATTAGATTTGGGCCAATGAGGGAGACACAGCAGCTGCTGAATGATCAGCAGACAGGAGAGAGGAAATTAGAGATCGTCTTACAGTTGCCAGGGGACGGTTCTACCCGTTGCTACAGAGCAACAGGCAGCCAATCGCAAGGCTGCCTGTTGCTGAGTGGGTGGAGGCAGCCTTGTGATTGGCTTCCTTTTTCTTTGTGGTAATGTCTGGAACCACCTCCTGGCAACTGTAAGCTGATCATCCTTTCTTGTCCCCACGGGACTGCTGGCTGCAGACTGCTCACTGTGACAAGGTACAAGAGTTTGTGTGTGTGTGTGTGTGTGTGTGTGTGTATATGGAGTGTAATCTGTGTGTGTATCTGAAGTGCAGTGTGTGTGTGTGTGTGTATATCTATCTATCTGGAGTGCACTGTGTGTGTATGTATATAGAATGCACTATGTGTATGTATATGGAGCACTGTGTGTGTGTGTGCACTATATGTATGTATCTGCAGTATGCAGTGTGTGCGCACTATGGGCCTGATCCAGAACTACGATGTTACACTGAGAGGTCTAATGCTCAGCGTAACATCGTTGCACTCCCCCTTGTCCTACTGTATTAACACTCGCTTAAGCAGGCTGAAGGCTACCCTAACTTCAGCCGGCATAAGCAAGTGTTAATACGCTGCAGCCTCATTACCCTCCCTCCCGCCACCTACCTGCATTAACTGCAGCGTAGTAAGGCTGGTGGTCACCCCCTCCAGCGTTACTTAGCTGTTGCTACGGATGCCCAATCGTTGATTGGGTGTTGACGTAGCTACGCTGGGCAACATCTGCCCGGCGCATGCGCAGATTGGCTTTTCAGCCAATCTTATGCTTACAAGCGCCGTAGTTAGTACAGCGGGCGTAGGTCTGGATCAGGCCCTATGTGTATGTTTCTGGAGTATGCTCTGAGTGTGTGTGCATGGAGTGTACTGTGTGTGTGTTTGAGTGTGTGTGTATATGTTTGTCTATGGGATGCACTATGTGTATTATCTGAAGTGCAGTGTGTGTGTATGTGTATGTAGGGCAGTCGGAGAAGGGGGCAATGCCCTACACTGGTGCTGATTTTAAAAAAAAAAAGGGTTTTAATGTGGAAACGCTGGCTGCCTTTATAAAAATAAAAGCGGCAGCCGGTACTATACTGCAAGGGGGATGCGTGCAATAGCAGGGCTGTTACTGATTGACATCTGTGATTCATAGGCGGATCAGAGATGTCAATCAGTGCCTGAGCAGAGGAAGTAGCGTCACACAGAGAAGGCAGAGAGAAGAAAAGATTTAAGGTTTATTAACAGTAAAGCGTTGTAGGTAAAACAGAGACTGAATAAAAAAGAGGACAGGGCAATGAGCTGGAAAGAGGGATGGGGGAGATTAGAGGGAATTCAGAGAGAGAGGGCTGGGATAGAGAAAGGAAACAGGTGAAAGTTCTGGGACAGAAGAATCAAGAGAATATGGGGGAATTTTGTGGACAGATCGGTGGGGTATAAAGGAAATAAAGGTGGTGGAATAGTGGAGGGAGACAGGGAAAAAATCTATTATATACAATAGATATTATATTATATAATATGTATTATTTATATGTATATCTATAAGAGAATAGTCACAAGATTTTTCCGTACTGGGGCCCAGAAATCATCTTGGCAGCCCTGTGTATATGGGATGCAATATGTGTATGTATTTTGAGTACCATGACTACCATCATAAAGCACATTCACCTTCTCCATTAGATGTGGCTGGAGTTTATTATATGCTGATATCTCAACTTAGATCTTTCCTTGGTATCTAAACTGCATAGTATAATATATGGTCTTTCCTTACCCCAATTTGTTACTAATACAAAGTTTTTAATACTGTTGTAAATCAATACATTTTCATAAATCTTTGAATACACTGCAAGCGCTTATCATTTGTTTATTTTTTGTCTTTTTGGAGGGGATTATCTCACCCCTTGATTGAGCTGCTATGGTGTATTCTTGACCTCTATAAGAGATTGTAACACCACACGCAGCGCCTCTATACTATACTATAATGTATTTGGAGTGCCTGTGGGTGTATATGTATGTGGGGTGCACTGTGTTTGTGTGTGTATATGTATATGTGGTACACTGTGTGTATATGTATGAAGGGTGCACTGTGTGTATATGTATGTGGGATGCACTGTATGTGTGTATGTATATGGTGTGCACTGAGTGTGTGTGTGTGTGTGTGTGTGTGTGTATATGTATGTGGGGTGCAATGTGTGTGTATGTATGTGGGTTGCACTGTGTGGATATGTATGAGGGGTGTGCTGTGTATGTGTGTATATGTATGTGGGGTGCATTGTGTTTGTGTATATATATATGTGGGGTGCACTGTGTGTGTATATGTATGTGGGGTGGACTGTGTTTGTGTGTATGTTTATGTATATTGAGTGCACTGTGTGTATGTATATGGGGTGCACTGTGCTGTGTATGTGAGAAGGATATATTATAGAAGAAAAAACCTAGTAAGCGCTATATTAGACAACAAAAATAAAATGCACAAATAAAATAAAGTTGCCCCAGTTATTACAATATGATAATATGTTTTTATTAAATGAAATCATAATATCATAAAACATATAGACTCATAAAATAATGCCAGTCCTGTACTGTATAGAAACACTCAATTTGTAGAAGAAAAGGCAAACAGAACGATAAACTCATACAATGCTCCCGTTAAGGTGGTCTCACATATACGGTATAGACTCACAGGTTTCCCACACTCTCAGTACCTCCAATATAGGACATAGTTAGAAGTTTACGTCCAAATACTCAGGGGGTTCTGCCTGTTGGATGTTTAACAATTTATAGCTTAGGGCAGGGGCTAACTGTGCTTACCCCGCCTACTTTCTGGTTTGGCCCCGCCCACCCACATGAGGCCTCTTCTAAAAAAATTTCCAGGGCCACTTTATTCTCCCAATCCGCCCCTCCTTCCTGATCTGCCAAGCTTGACATCTTGCATTTTGTCTTGCGTTCTGTGCTTGTACTATGTACTATGCTGTCCATCCCTACCCTGTATGTCTGTACTGTATTTTGTTGTATTTTGTACAGCACTGTGGACACCTTGTGGTGCCTTATAAATAAACGATAATAATAATAATAAGTGTGGCACTGGTGCGACCTCAAGTCATGCCAGGGATGCACACAGCGCCGTGGAGGACAGCATCAGGAGAAATTAAGAACACTGAAAAGCTAAGTAAATTATAGGGAGGATGGTGACACCTGCTGGGGAATACTAGGGAGACTGCTAACACATGATAGGGGACACTGGGGGGCTGCAGACACATGATGGGGAATACTGGGGTGGCTGCAGATACATATACTGAGGAGGCTGGAGACACATGATGGGGGAAACTGGGGAGGCTGGAGACACATAAATAGGGACTACTGGGGAGGCTGGAGACACATGGACTAGGACTACTGTGGAGGCTGGACATACATGAATGGGGACTACTGGGGAGGCTGGAGACACATGATGGAAATAACTGGATAACATAGTTAATATTAGTTATAAGAAAAAAGTTATTAGCTGCAATGTTAGATTTATCAAATAAAAATTAACACATCTAATTTCTGTATGGTATACACTTTGTAATTTTTGCTTTTTTTTATATTTTGCTTTAGGTGTGCCGTGAAATTATGGGAAGTGCTTAGTTGTGTTGAAGATGAGAAAAGGTTGAGGAGCACTGATTTATAGCAAATTTAATCACCAAAGTACGCAAATTTGGTGCCCTACTGTCACGAACATTTGCGACAGACGCCACACTTACCTGCTCCACGGTCTGCCTGCAACGTTCTCCCCTCAGCGGTCCCGCATCCCTGGCCGTCACCAGTACAGTGACAGCCTCTATACTCACCACTTGCAGCACAGTTCCCCTGTCGGCGTCCCATGTGGATGGCGCCGCCATCTTGCATAGAACAGGTGACTCTGACCAGCAATGATTTCTTACCTGCTCCGGTCCTCCAGCCAATCAGTGCGCAGGGCGCACTATTCAAACGCTGCAGCACTTACCATCCTCACCAGAACTTGGTCTTCCAAGGTGCCTGGCTGTCTGTGTTCCTGGAGTATTCCTGCGTTCCTGGTATTCCTCTGATCTTGATACTGATCCAGTCCTGGTATTCCTCTGATCCTGATACAGTCCTGGTATTCCTCTGATTCTGATCCAGTCCTCTGATCCTGAGCCTGAGCCTGATCATGATCCAGTCCTGGTGATCCTGAGCCTGATCCAGTCCTGGTGATCCTGAGCCTGATCCTGATCCAGTCCTGGTGATCCTGAGCCTGATCCTGATCCAGTCCTGGTGATCCTGAGCCTGATCCAGTCCTGGTGATCCTGAGCCTGATTATGATCCAGTCCTGGTGATCCTGAGCCTGATACAGTCATGGTGATCCTGAGCCTGAGCCTGATCCAGTCCTGGTGATCCTGAGCCTGAGCCTGATCCAGTCCTGGTGATCCTCGTCACGCCAATCCAGCGCGCCTCGTCACGCCAATCCGGCGCGCCTCGTCATGCCAATCCGGCGCACCTCGTCACGTCAACCCGGTGCACTTCGTCACGCCAACCTGGCGCACCACGTCATGCCAACTCGGCGCACCTTAATACGCCAACCCGGCGTATCATTATTCGGACTTCCGGTATTACTACCTCACTCCGGCATAGCCAGTCCTACTTCACTGCCATTGGACATTTCCTTTCCTAATTCAACCATTGTTCATTGCTCTGTATTCCATGCGACAGACTTACATTAAACCCGCTTGCTTTCAATTCACACCAGCTCGTCCAATTACTCCCCTGGTTCCCGACACGGATTCACAAAATCCTCTAGCCGTGACAGTTTGTTCTGGTCCAATGAATTCTACCGGGGAAAACCACCAAGGGACACTGCCTACCTTGGCAGAGAGACTTGAACGACAGGAAGCTACAATTGGTCAAGTAGTATCCTGCTTACATGAATTGGCCAATCAAGTGGGTGCCTTTCAGCACGCAGGCTACATCAGAACCAAACTCCTTCTGCTTTAAGTGGTCCAAGAATTTCCTTGTCTACTCCCGCTAAATATGACGGTGATCCAAAGTCATGTCGGGGATTTCTGAACTTATGCTTGTTGCACTTTGAACTCCAACCTGAGAAGTTTCGTTCTGATAAAATTAAAATAGCGTAAATTATTTCTCTACTCTCTGGCCAAGCCTTGAACTGGGTATCTCCACTTCTTGAAAAAAGTAATCCCCTTCTGGCCAATTTGAAACAATTCCTGGAAACTTTCCGGATTATTTTCGACACGCCTGGTCGCTCTACCTCAGCTGCCACTGACATCTTACGTTTTCGCCAACAAGAACTTACTGTTGGACAATATGTTGTTCAATTTCGGACATTTGCCTCTGAGCTAACCTGGGGTGAAGACGCTTTGATATCTGTTTTCTGGAATGGTCTTGCTGACCGCATCAAGGACAACCTAATCTCCTCCCAATTGCCTGGTTCTCTCAATGATTTGATAACTACTTGCATCCGAGTAGATGTTCGCTGCCGTTAGAGCGCTTCTGAAAGAAGGGAGGCTTCTCGTCCAATGTTCACCATGTCTTCGCGTCCCAGGAATCCAACTCCACCTCCTGAGGAACCCATCCAATTGGGTCGGTCTAAACTGACTGCTCAAGAACGTCAGCGGAGGGCTAAGGACAATTTATGTTTTTATTGTGGTGAGTTCGGTCATCTTCGTCTCCAATGTACCAAACGCCCGGGAAATGACCACTCCTAACCCCCACGGAGGAGGAAAAGTTAGGAGTACCTGTGCGATCCTCCGTCTCTAGAGACTGTACGTTGCCCGTGACCCTCATCATTAACTTCATGGAAACACCTTTGACCGCCCTTCTTGACTCTGGGGCCGCTGAAAATTTTATTTGTAAAGACATCATTGAAAAACTTGGGATCATCACAGAAAGGATCGCCACACCAACATACCTCACGGCAGTAGATCCAGTTTTTAGTTCTTTCATCAGCCAGTTTCCCCATAATTCTGGGGTTATCCTGGCTCCAAGCACATAATCCCCACATAGACTGGTCTTCTTCTCAAATTGTTTGTTGGGGGAAAAAATGTTTCCAGAGTTGCCTGTCTCCAATCTTGACATTCCTGTTCAATATCAAGACCTTTGGGACGTCTTCAGTAAACAGTCTGCAGAAACC
Source organism: Limnodynastes dumerilii (assembly GCA_011038615.1). Lineage (NCBI taxonomy): Eukaryota > Metazoa > Chordata > Amphibia > Anura > Limnodynastidae > Limnodynastes > Limnodynastes dumerilii. Next base: position 56,299 of record WWET01000830.1, read on the forward strand.
TTGCCCCCTTACCATCCTTGGGACTGTTTCATTGATCTTCTACCTGGTACTTCACCTCCTCGAGGGAGAACCTACCCCTTATCAATTCCCGAGACCCAAGCAATGACGGAGTACATTCAAGACAATCTTTCCAGGGGTTTCATCCGCCCCTCTTCTTCTCCTGCTGGTGCAGGATTCTTTTTTGTCAAGAAGAAGGATGGGGGTTTCCGTCCCTGCATCGATTATCATGGCTTGAACAACATAACTATAGGGTTTTTAGGGTTCATTCTGTCTGGTAACCAGATTCAAATGGATTCCGCTAAAGTGCAAGCCATCTTAGACTGGCCTCAACCTACCACCTCGAGGGGCATTCAGAGGTTCATTGGTTTTGCAAATTTCTATAGACGGTTTGTACGGGACTACTCTACCATTCTTGCACCTATCACATCTTTGACTCGCAAAGGCTCCAACACTGCGAAATGGCCTGTAGAGAGCCAACAGGCATTTCAGCGGTTAAAAGACGCCTTTGTCACAGCCCCAGTACTCCGACAACCAGATATCACTTTACCTTTCTTCTTGGAGATAGATGCTTCTTCTGAAGGTACTGGAGCCGTCTTGTCCCTGAAGTTTTCCGATGACCAAATCCATCCTTGCAGTTTCTTCTCCAGAAAGTTCCTTCCGGCCGAAAGGAATTATGCCACCGGAGAAAAGGAACTTCTCGCCATGAAACTTGCTCTGGAGGAATGGCGGTATCTACTTGAAGGAGTAGCTCATCCTGTGACAGTCTTCACCGACCACAAGAACCTGCTCGACTTCAAGACAGCTCAATGTATCAATCCACGTCAGGCTTGGTGGTCTCTTTTCTTTGCAAGCTTCAATCTTCAGCTTCGCTTTCGCCCGGGAAACAAGAATCGCAAGGCAGATGCCCTATCAAGGATATTCTCTCCGGACGGTTCTGAAGAGAAAGACGATCACTTCATCTTGAATCCTGTCTCAATTGCCGCCACCCACTCTGTTCCTGTCGGTAAAACCTTTGTTCCTGTTGCTCTTAGGAAGAGACTCTTGCACTGGTCTCATGCCTCCAAGTTCTCGGGACACGTGGGTATCACCAAGACCTTGGCATTCGTCTCCCGAGAATATTGGTGGCCCTCTTTCCGTGAAGACGTCAAGGATTATGTAGCTGCTTGTGCACAATGTGCACAACATAAAACTTCTCGGAAGGCACCTTCAGGCACTCTTCAACCTCTGCCAGTTCCTAAAGCGCCATGGACCCATATTTCTATGGACTTCATTACGGACTTACCTAGTTGCAATCAGCACAACACCATTTGGGTGGTTGTGGACCGATTCTCAAAGATGGCCCATTTCATCCCACTCAAGGGTCTTCCATCTGCACCAGTTCTAGCCCAATTGTTCATCTCTCACATCTTCCGTCTTCATGGATGTCCAGAGGAGATTATATCAGACAGGGGGGTTCAGTTTACAGCTCGTTTTTGGCGAGCACTTTGCAAAAGTCTTTTACCTGCTTGCAATCAGTACAACACCATTTGGGTGATGGTGGACCGGTTCTCTAAAATGGCCCATTTCATACCACTCAAAGGACTTCCATCTGCACCCGTCCTAGCCCAACTGTTCATCTCTCAGACTGAGCGAGTTAACCAGGATCTGGAGACCTTTATCAGTCTGTATATCTCCTCATCTCAGGATGATTGGCTGACCCTCCTACTATGGGCAGAGTTCTCCCAAAATCTGCATTATCACAAATCCCTGGACAACACGCCCTTTAAGGTAAATTACGGATATCATCCCAGGGTTCCACCCTTCTCTCTACTACCAGCTTCTTCAGTGCCTGCTTCTGTGTCAACCTTGGAAAACTTTGCAGAGATATGGAAGAAGGTGAGGGCTGCCCTTCTTCAAGCCTCCAAAAGGTACAAAATTTGCGTGAATCACAAAAGAAGGGCCATTCCGCCACTTCACCCAGGGGACCGGGTGTGGCTAGCCTCCAAAAACCTGTGCCTCAAAGTACCCTCTATGAAGTTCGCTCCTAGGTTTTTGGGTCCTTTTGAAATCAGTAAGGTCATCAATCCAGTGGCCTACAAGTTGGACCTCCCCCCTCATCTTCGAATCCCTAACTCCTTTCATGTGTCCCTGCTCAAACTGCTTGTGATCAACAGGTTTTCAGCACCGCTAAGAAAGCCTTCTCGGATCACTGGAGATCAAGAGAATGAATTTGAGGTTAAGGAGATTGTAGATTCATGAGTCAGCCATGGTCATCTTGAATACCTAGTGGATTGGAAGGGATTCGGTCCTGAGGAACGAGCCTGGATCCATGCATCTGATGTAAGTGCACCTAGATTAATTAAAAATGTCTTGCGAAACATTCTTCCAAGATTCTGATTGGGCATCCAGAGGCCATCCTTAAAGGAGGGGGTACTGTCACGAGCATTCGCGGCAAACGCCACACTTACCCGCTCCACAATCTGCCTGCAATGTTCTCCCCTCGGCGGTCCCGCATCCCTGGACGTCGGAGGCTGTCACCAGTACAGTGACAGCCTCTATACTCACCACTTGCAGCATAGTTCCCTGTCGGCGTCCCACGTGGAGTTTTGGCGCCCAGCGCCCCGGAGCTCCGGGCCGTGGGTGCCGCCATCTTGCATAGAACAGGTGACTCTAAGTCCTCCAGCCAATCAGCGCGCAGGGCACACTATTTAAACGCTGCAGCACTTACCATCCTCACCAGAACAACTTGGTCTTCCAAGGTGCCTGGCTGCCTGTGTTCCTGGAGTATTCCTGCGTTCCTGGTATTCCTCTGATACTGATCCTGATCCAGTCCTGGTATTCCTCTGATCCTGATCCAGTCCTGGTGATCCCGAGTCTGAGCCTGATCCTGATCCAGTCCTGGTGATCCTGAGCCTGAGCCTGATCCAGTCCTGGTGATCCTGAGCCTGAGCCTGATCCAGTCCTGGTGATCTTGAGCCTGATCCTGATCCAGTCCTGGTGATCCTGATTCGCACCTCTTCACGTCAATCCGGCACACCTCGTCGCTCCAACCCGGCACACCTCGTCACGGCAATACGGCGCACCTCGTCACGCCAACCCGGCGCAGCTCGTTACGCCAACCAACGCACCTCGTCACGTCAATCTGTCACGCCAATCCGGTGCACCTCGTCACGCCAACCCGGCGCACCTCGTCACGCCAAACCAGTGCACCTCGTCACGCCAACTTGGCGCACCTTAATACGCCAACCCGGCGTACCATTATTCGGACTTCCGGTATTACTACCTAACTCCGGCATAGCCGGTCCTACTTCACTGCCATTGGACATTTCCTTTCCTAATTCAACCATTGCTAATTGCTCTGTATTCCATGCGACAGACTTACATTAAACCCGCTTGCTTTCAATTCACACCAGCTCGTCCAATTACTCCCCTGGTTCCCGACACGGATTCACAAAACATGACACCTCTTATACACAAATTTTAGATTTTTCATATGACCTCCTTCAATTCTGTATCTTTTTCTAATAAGTGTCAGTGCATCCTAATAATAGACTCCACCAATTTATGTTGATTATTAAAACCTGAAATAAATGGAATAAAAAAAAAATGTATGCTCTATTTATTTGGTTCAAGGATACATGTCTGATTTAGATCTTTAATTTGTTCTTTATCTTTATTTAATAATTCATCCAGATTCCCAATATGCATATCTGCTGATTCCACCTTAGTGCAATTCCTTTTCATCCTTAGGGATTGGCTCTTATTCAGCCACACTGGGTGGTGTTTACTTTCTATTTGGATAAATGAGTTAGAATCTGTAGTTTTAGTAAAATTTGTCATGATTAATTCTCCATTCTCTATTTTAATTTTTAGTTAAAAAAAAATTCTACAGATTCTTGATTCAATGTGCAAGTTTAATTTTCAGATCGTTATTATTTAGGTGTCTGCAAAATTCATCTTGGGAGTCTTTACCTCCTTCCCAAATGAATAAAATGTTATCTATATAGCTAAACCACTTAACTAGGTTTGCCCCAGGTACTGTGGTAGTTTTTCTCCCACACCATAAATATGCTTTTGTAGTTAATGACAAACCTAGTTCCCATTGCTGTCCCCTACAATTGAACAGAAAAACTTTTCATTACATTTTTATGTTTAATAATTGTATACAGTGAAGAGAGCAGGACTGGGAGAGAATCAGGAACCAGACGGTATAACACAACCAGGAATCAAAGAGCAAAAGCACATGAGCAAACTTAAGAACACAAATCAGCAGACAGGATAGCTATGGCTCTGATGGTGGAGTTAGTGAGGGATTTAAATAGAGCAGGTGATGAGGCAGTCCAGCAAGGTAATCAGTGCACCTGAGAGACAATCCTGCAGCAGGGAATGAACCAGGAAGTGCAAAGGCAATAGAAAACAAGTGACAGACTGAATGTAAACAAAGGCATATGTGTAGTGAACAGGGAACTGAAGGAATCGTTACATAAGGAGCCTAGAGAAAATTGATAGTTATACTACAGATGAGCAGGCAGCACTTAATAAGAGAGGAAGAGAAGCTCCCCACTTTGAAAAAGCGCTGCAAAAGGCTTGAAATGCATCAGGGTGAGCACACCGACCTCCCGAGGACCTCTTCACTACTGTCCATCCCAGAATACCAACTAGTGGGACCTCGGGACAAACCTGCGATGTGGACCCCTTGGGGAGGAATATATTGTTGTTCCATCTCTCAGGATGCCTGGTATGCGGGGAGGACAACTATAGGGGGTGGTGTAGTCTTTTGTTTTTATGAGTTTTATCTGTGTCTTATGTATAAATAAAAATATTTATTGGAACATATTACACTAGATGTTTTTTCCTTACTTTTCTTCCAAGTGATATTTGAAAGGAAAGTTCAACATGGGATTAGCTGTCTACTCGTTACCACACCTCTTACTTTGGACTGTCTGCCACCTTTACACTAATAGCTCCATTAAATAATTATTGGAGGTGTGTCATTGGGCCAGATACAGACCTACGCTCGAGTTACGTTTCAACGCGTGGCGTTGTAATTACTATGCACTCCCCTAGGCACTCCCCTTGGTCGTATGGATTTTTGCCGTTTTACGCTTGCAAACCCTACCTTAACTTTTCCAAGCGTAACTGCGGTCGGCCATAATGGCTGCACGTACTTATGCGCCTAAGCACGCCCATACTGTACAATTTAAATGCCTCACCCCGCCTCCGAAGCGTAATTACGGGTGTCGTATGGCTGGCACGCCCCTTCGTCCGTAGTTACGCTGATGAGCCAAGGCTCGTAAGTATGATCAGAGTTTCTGGTCGTAACATCTGCCACATGCATGTGCATAACATCCAAAACAGTGTTTTTACGACTACGGCGAGCGTAGCTCTGGATCTAGTCCATTATGTATAAATTAAAAAGTAAGAACACTGGATTTTCTGGTTTATTTGTTCTTATTTGTTCTTTTGTGTTCAGAACCCTATCTTAATATTCCTTTGCTTATCTCTGGTCATACGTAATGTCTTGTCGTAAGTGTCAAACCCAGCCCATACTGTACAATTTAAATGCCTACCCCCCCACCCACAAGGTGTATATTTGGCCTTCCATAGTAATATCAGGCCTTATCGTATGGATCTCTGATCGTATATAACTTGTTTCAGAGTTCTGATGCGAAATATCTGGCACCCGCGTGCAGTGCACTCTCATAGCCCGAATTACGCCAATCGCTTACGTAAGTCGTCTCTCGTTATTAAGTCTGGATCAGGTCCATGGTTGCATTTTAGAATGTGTTCAATATATACTGTATAGTTCACAGAACAGTTTTTTAAAAAAAGCTTATGTTAGGATTTTGGATTCTTTGGAGTTTTTGAAGTCAAGAACCTACTTTCAAATTAAAAGCAAATTCAACAAAAAATGTTATCAATGTGATTATATAAAAAAGTGTATATTTGCTGTATCACGGACTGACTTGGAAAGGTGGGTTCCCAGGGACGTGATAGTGGTTCACAAAGGTAGCGGAAGCTTGGGGACTTTATGTAGGACTTGCTCATGAGTCAGTGGGCATAGGGTAGACAATTCAGGCTTGACTTGGCTGGACTGGACAAGACAGGCTTGGCTGGACTGGACAAGACAGGCTTGGCTCGACTGGAGTTGAACAAGGCAAACTTGACTGAACTGGACTTGACCAGGATTGGAATGGACCTGACTTGATTTGACTAGGAATGGATATGGAATATCCTACAGAGGAGGCTGTTGGGATCCAATAATGCAGGTGGCTACAATGCATATGGAGTATGGTCAACACAGACCAGAGGACTACAGGGAGTGGCCTCATTCCAGATCTGACAGCGCATTCTGCGTGTCATATTAGTGTGCTGTAATCAGGGACGTAGGAACAAAATTTTTAATGGGGTGTAAAAGGCCAAGGACTACTATAGGACCTGGAGTCCCCTTTCCTTGTGTTTTGCATGTCATTTTTGACAGTTGTGACAGTGGCTGTAGATATGCAAAAGACTCCTATGTTAATTTTCGTCAGTGTTTCCGGGGCTGGCCAACCCCAGCTTAATTGTTTATATTACTATTAAAATGTATTTATACATGATGGTATGTTCTGTAAAGTTAAATTGCTATATCTCATTATTATTATTATTAGAAGGTATAAATACATGAATACGGAATACAATACATGTACAAAGCAAGATGTACAAAGCAAGAACTAAATACAGTATAAAAATAGCAAAACAATATGTAAGGAAAATAAAGATGCTGTATATGTGTGTAGGAGCAGATGAATAAGGAGAGAGATAGACAGTAGAGATAAAAAGGTGGGAAGTGATGAGAACAGGGTAGAGGGATGATGACAGGAGGGAGGAGGACCCTGCTCAAAAAGCTAACATGCCAAGTGAGAGAGGGTGAACAAACAGGAGAAACAGTGATGAAGATGGGGAGGACAGGTAAGCTTAGGTGGAGGAAGAGTAGCTTAGCCTGAAAAAGTGGGTTTTAAGGGAGCGTTTTAAGGATTGGAGTGTGCTGGATTGCCTGATAGGATGTGGTAGGTTGTTCCAATGGACAGGGTCTTGGATGCGGGAGTGAGAAGTGGTTATAAGGTTGGAGTTGAGGAGGCCATTCACAGCAGAGCGGAGTGGACGGGAGGAAGTGTGGATGGAGATAAGGGAGGAGAGGTAGGGGGCGTTGGAGGAGGAGAGAGTTTTGTAAGTTGTGGGGAGAGGGTGGAGGTGGAGGCAGTGCATTGGGAGAGGAAGATGAGTCTGGCTGCAGCATTTAGTATAGATTGTAGGGGTGTGAGACAGAGCAGAGGGAGGCCAGAGAGGAGAATGTTGCAGTAGTCCAGACAGGAGATAACGAGAGAGTGAATGAGTATTTTAGTGGTGTCTCCTGTTAAGAAGGGTCTGATGCAGGCAATGTTGTGGAGATGAAAGCAGCAGGACAGTGAGTGGGCGCGGATGTGAGGGGTGAAGGAGAGGAGTCCAGGCAGTGGGCTTAGGTGGAGGAGGAGATGGTGGAGTCTCCAATAGCAATAGAGATAGTAGGAGTAGAGGGGATACGTGAAGAAAGACTATGATTTCCATTTTATCCATGTTAATCTTGAGAAAACGCTTGGACATCCATGAGGAGATGGCCGAGAGGCAATCTGACACTTCTGACAGAAGTTCGGGGGAGAGGTCAGTGAAGGAGAGATAGATTTGAGTGTCGTCGGCATAAAGGTGGTAGTGAAAGCCAAAGGAGCTGATAAGGTCACCCAGGGAGGAGGTGTAGAGTGAGAACAGTTTGTTACTGGACGCACCGCATGAAATTCAGGATAAAAGTAAAGTGAATAGTTTTTCATCAATATAAGTTGTTTTCAAATGTTTATGAATAGAACACTTAGCATTTGTTTAATTAATAAATCAATCAATCAATCTGTATACTAAGGCTATATTTAATAACATTTAGTAGTTATAATAAGCTATATTTTAAAAAAGTTCAGAAAGTAGCATGCAGGATC
>WWET01000830.1:73301-103103 GCA_011038615.1 Limnodynastes dumerilii
TATATCTGTATGGCGGGAATTAGGCATAAGGAAGTGAAGGACCGCCCCATTCCTCAGATCTTTTAACGCACTGAACTCAATTTAACATCTTGCGATGATGTTACTTATCAGTAACTTACGTAAGAGATACAGGATCAGGCCATATATATCAATGTCATAGTTTATACTTGCCAACTGTTAAGAACAGAAGGATAAGTGATAAAACAGGAATTTTTACATACAATTAAATTTTATTAGATTGCTTTTTTATTTAATTATTCGTATTACTTTTATTTGTTTTATTTTTATTTGCATTACTTGACCACGCTTTCTTTTCTTAAAAGGTTCAAAAATATCAGTGAAGAACCTTAATTCACTGACAACTGTAAGACAATCTAATTAGGTATTTTTAGAAGGTCATTATGTTTTAAGAAATGCATGTTCCTATAAATTTCTTGAATTATTTATTCAGTATTCAATTTTTTTGGCATGTACGTACAAGTTACCTGCTATGGAATTATGTGAAGTACTATTTTGCATATCATGTAGACATACCCACGACCCATAAATATATATTCAGGCTTTTTGTTGCTTTTTACATATTTTGCAGTGATTTTATGCCATTTATCCCCAAGATATTTTATTAATGATGTCCATTTGGTATAGTACTTCCTTATAATCTTGTCCATTTGCCCTGATTACCACCTCACAGTGGTCCATGTACCACCGGTTGTACTAGTACCAGAGCTGAGTAGTATTTAGAAGAATAACAATAACGTTGATTTCATTGAGAGGATGAAGCTAAAGTGGTAAGAGATGTGTACATCTTTACACAATACAGTTCCATAAATTTACCTGCGCACCCATTTGCAGGAATTCCCCTCTGGGAAATGAGCACTCTGTTGCATTAGTCGATTTTCTATGTGACTGCAATTATGTGTTTTAGCAGAATCTTAAGTGATTGTGTATACAGACACAAATATATCACTACAAATGTATGTGTGTCTTAGAAACAATAGCCCTTGTTCTATAATCTCTCTTGCTGAAGGAGTGAACATGTGAGAGCAGCTGACTGGCCTCATGTCCTTACTTCCTCTTAGTGATCGTTTCTTCGCCAGACCAGTCATAGCATTTTCCTGCCCATACTATCCCTGTCTAACCAGTTCAGTTTGCATAATGCTTAGTGTCAAAAACATTGAAAGCAATATCATTTCTACAGTTTTATATACAGTATGTTATGTATGTCCCCCCATTTTTCCCTTTATATTATACTGTATGAGGTTAATAAGAATTATGGATTGTATTAACACCCAAGAGGGAGACAGATCTGCACCTAAGTTTTTTAGTACCTTATGGCATTTAGGAGTGCCATAAGGCTACCTTATCTAACCGTGCGGGATTTCCTTCTTAAGAAAGAAACTACGCACAGACAATGCCTCTACCCGCCTCCCCCACCCCCCCCCGCTAATCTAAATCCCTCCCCTCTCCCACTTCTAACTAAACACACCCCGAGGCGGCATTAGCACGCCGCCTCCTTCTTACTAAACTACTCCGTGCGGTCTTTGAAGACCGCACAGAGTTAATCTACGTACCTAACTGGTACTTAGATTGCCTAAATGTACTACTGCACAAATTACTTTGGCAAATTATGCACCTAAGAAGCCAGAGCTTCTGGGTTTTATAAAGAAGTAACCTGTCTATTGATGTGTAGTATTTTTACTGCAGGTAAATTACATTCTAACCCTGTTTAATAAGCATATCATGATATACGGAAAGCACATGGGGCTGAGTCTGGCCCTTTGGGCTGGATCCAGACTTATGAAGGAGCTTGAAATTAAGACAGTACAGTCACTCCTGTGCAAAACCATGTTGATTGCAGGGATAGTCAAGTTAATTGTATACTTTACATGCAGGAATATATCTTTGAATTGCTTACTGCACACAGATACTGACCAGCTTTACTATCACACTGTTATTTAGACTTGGCATAGGAAACATCACCTCTCAACTCTAATACTGTTTGCAACAGATGAAATATGACTCCCCTGCAATCAACATGGTTTAGCCCAGGTGTAACTTTTTCTCTCTTCATTTTAAGCTCCTTCTTAAGTCTGGATCCGGCCCTATAGGCCAGATCCAGAGCTACATTTTCATTACATTTCAATACGTAGCGTATTTACCCTAGTGTATTTACTATGCACTCTCCTCGCTTGTACGTACTTTGGTCACTTGCCGAACCCTGCCTTAACTTTACACAGCGTAATTACTGACGTACGTACAGGCTACACGTAGTGCGCCCATACTGTATGATGTAAACTCCTCACCCCGCCTCTGTAGCGTAATTACAGGTGTTGTATAGTTGGCATGCCCCTTCAAAGTAGATACGCTGTTGATACTAGCCTGGTACGTACATTCAAAGTTATGTGGCGTAACATCTGTTGCGCACATGCGCAGTACATACGAAACAGCAGCGGCTAGCATACTTAGTTCAGGATCTACCCCTATGTGTGTAAGTGTGTCTTCCCAATAAGTTTCACTGACCATGAACCGGATCCAGAACTTCGTCCGTCTTCCATAGACGGACGTAATTCACTGACCAATAGCTACTGCGCATGCCGAGTAGCTATTGTACGTAATCTGCGTATCGTTTTGATACGTAGATTGCGTATATGCGGTTAGACCGATGCTGGGATGTCCTCATTCTAAACCTAAAGCTTTATGAATAACATAAGAGCGTGTCGTAAAAGAAATACAAAAAGAAAGAATTCTTTGGGGTTTTTTGTACTGTGTATTGCATAGAAAGCACCACCCAAAGTAATAATAAAAATGGTTTAGATTTCATAATAATTCTGATGTGCGGGGAATTTTGCAAACAATTTAAGGATATATAAGTGTTATATATTCCTTAGACTTCCTGTGGGATTCTTTTCTTTTGTGTTGAATCAAATAAGGATACAGTCTACAAGGAAATGTTTATTTTATCATTTTATTTTAGCACTGTTTTATCAGAGGCAGGATGCAAGTGTTTGTTCTTGTTTCAGACTATCCATTGCTCTGTCTGCACTTATTTATCATAACAAACAAGTTACGTTAAGGACTGATTACTTAGAGGGATGGAGGAATGGATAGGTACACGGAGTAGGTTAATGACTCCATAGAAGCATAAAACGTGGCTATGTAAATTGTGTGCCAGCATTTCTCAGTTTATAACATAACAGTTGATGACTTTCATCTGTTCTTTCAGAAAAAGGTATTAATATGAATGACAAGTTTATAATATAGGATCGGATTCACACCTAAGAAGCTCCGGCTTTTTAGGTGTGTATTTTTAAGAATGTACCTGCTACACATGCGCAACAGTACATTTACGCAATCCACGTACCAGGTATGTAGATTGTCTCCATGCGGTCTTTAAAGACCTGCACACTTAGGCCCGGATTCACATCACCGGATGCATTGTTCATACGCATGCGCATTGTTAATACGCATGAGCAGTAGTAACTATCGGTAAAATACGGATGTATGAACAATACGTCCGGGGGTGTGAATCCGGGCCTTAATCTGTAAATTTAATGTAATATAGACTGCCTATAAAAAATAAAAATACTTCAGAAATGTAATATATAAACAATACTAACATAGGGCCGGATCCAGAACTACGTCCGTCTTCCATAGACGGACGTAATTCAATGAACAATAGCTACTGCGCATGCGTAGTAGCTATTATACGTAATCTGCGTACCATTTCGATACGTAGATTGCGTATATGTGGTCTAAAAGAGATGAGGATTAAACATAAAGCTAAGCGCTACGTAATCTGTGGGCGCTATATAAAAACCTGTTAATAAATAAATAAATATGCAGTATGCGAGTTCTATGTGCAAAAGTAAAGTATTTCCCCTGCATGCAAAAGCTTTTAAATTTATTGGCACCAATTTTATTGTAAAATGGTTTAGCCGAGCTGTACACTTGCACCGGTTTTACCCTTACTCCCAAAATCTGGATCATCCCCTCTGTCTGTAGACATTTGTATATAGAGAGACATATGTAATAGATATACATTGGGGCATAGGAGTCACAATTAAGAGATGCTGGAATGAAGAAAAGAGGAAATAAGAGAAGGTGAGTGAACCCCGTCTTTGTGGCAGGCTTCAATTGTTTTTGCAGGGGTACCTACCTATTTCGCCAGCTGCAGGCCCCACAATTTCATATGGTGGCCCTGGAGGTAGGCATATTTTGCATTTACTATTATATATTCAACATCTATACACTATCAAAATGAATCATGTGACACATGGGAAATAATTACACTACAATTATAAGTGACACCAGCATTGCTCACCAATACAGGATATTATATATCCATGTACCATACATTTTATATATGTATGTAATATCTAAAATAATTTATAGTTTAGTAAATCACAATTCTATGTGACCTTTACTGATCTCATGCTAGGAGTCATATTTAATGAAGGTTGTTAAAATGTGTTAGTGTGGCTCATGACAACCAATTATTGTCTAGAATATACTAGTTATATTCTAGCTACACTCTCATTGGTCGCTGGGTGTAGTTATATTAATATTACCTATGATATTAGTGTGACGTGTCATGAAAACTAAAAGAGCTAGTACATAGGTTTTTCTTTTTCTCTCTTCACGAAGAAAGTATAAGATTATTTTGACAGTACCATTGGGAAAAAAATGCCTAATTTCTTCGCCAATATTCCAACCCATTACATGTCTGCACACCTGTAATTTTAGTTATAGGTCTCTCTATGTAAAAAAAACCCACACATGTACCTAAAGAGTTATACCTTATATTATCTACTAACCAAGAATTCCAACGTTATATAGCCAATACATTTATATTTATAATATTACATACATTTATATATTTATTAACAGTGCCATCATATTATGTAGCTTTACACGTGCTACATAATAGGAAGAGAAAATATCTGCAGTTTATCCAAAGGGGCGCTCCCAATGCGGCTACTAATCCCTCCCCCCAGTTGAAACTACAGGGACAGCCAGCATTGTGCTTCTGTCCCAGTCGTTTCAGCAGGTGACCTCACCTGCTTTTTTTACTGCACTGCAATCCGGTCGCCAGGTCCTAAATTCTAGTCGCCATGACAAATGGTATTTGTCGAGCCCTGGCTTACAATCTATAGGACAATGGGGATTGATACATAAGATAGCCCTTAAAAGTTTGGAAGAGGATAGTGTTAATAAGGGAGGAAGGTTATACCAGATTGTAGGTTCAGACTGGAAGAAGTCCTGTAACTGAGATTTAGAGCATTTAAGCGAAAAGAAGACTTGAAGATCTTGTGAAGATCTGAGAGAACAAGCTGGGAAATATCTTGAGATGAGTGAGGATATGTATATGGGTGCAGGTTTTGTATATCACAGTAAATATACATCAAGTGTCGGATTCAGAGCTGCACTTTGTCTTTTTTTTCAGATGGAAGCGCAGCCAAAATGCTCGCAAGCGTGCCCATCTGTCTGTGTCCACGTCCGAGAGTGCTGCACCTGTATATATAGTACTAAATAATAATTTAACTAGTTGGTGCAAATTAATATAGACAAAAGCTGAATAGGGTGGCGTTATTTATTTCTTAGATTTTTTGTGTGTGTGGTGTAGATTGTTCTTGAATGCCTTTTAAATAAAGGCATTCTTATTTATGTATTTTTATTTCTAGTACTGTAAGTTGATGGATTTAGACTGATTTAACTATTTGGCTTCAATTTAGTTCCAAGATGGCATATAGTGGTTGTATATTGTCAGACCCCTGTGTGTATCTATCTACATGTGCCGTAGACACGGCTTCCATGCTGCCTACAGTTGTCTGCTCTCCGTTTTGCTGATTGCTTCATTTTTTTTATTCTTTTCCTGCAGAATGAGGCAGGCAAGTGATGTCTGACAAGTTTTTCACCTGATGTTTTTGAATTTTCAATGCGGTTTTGAAAATGAGTGATCTTCCGGATTCAGTAATTGCAAGTGATTATAATTACTGATTATACTGATTATGAGTGATTTGTTTTTGAAATGATGATATCTTTAAGGTGTTTTATACTTTGGTGTTTCGTTGAATTTTTTCTTGCTGGGATAAGTCAGAAAGGAAGATGCAGTTGAGAAAGATTTGATTTTCAAATACTTCACATACACAGGACAAGTAGCTTATTCGATGCTTAGCTAATGATTGCATCATTATATCTTAACTCTGGCTACACACGCACGCTCCCAAGTCTGTGTGATTCAGCTCAATGACCTATGCTCTAGTAGGAAATCATAGCATCTTTTATTCTCCTTACTATATTACAAATGAATGAAGATTGGCAGATCCAGACTTACACTAAATGCTCAGTTTCCACTCACTACACACAGTAAAACAGAAGCATATTGCACATGAACATGCTCACACGCTGTATTTCAGTGAGGATGGGGCAGAAAATTTAAGGTAGGGTCTTATCATAAGACTGTCGCATACACAGCTGCCACAGTGTTCCAGCTTTGGAGCTCTGAGTACAGTGAAGTGGAGGTCTGTATCCGTTTTTATTCACAAATAATGTCCAGGGTTACATTCATTATTACATTTGTTTATTTGGGTTTTTTCTCATTTGTTCTGAGTTTGTGTTAATGGTTTATCAGTAAGCCCAATACATACTACAGTTTTTTAAATGATGAACAATGTTATAGAAGTTTAGAAATTCCAATCAGCCTGTGTATACACTACACACGATTTTACGTTGAGCCTTCATTAACTAATGGCATGACCAGTAACATTAAAGTTAAAAAAAAAATGCATTCAAGCGATTTGTGTACTTTGCAGTGATCAGGCATCATCATTAAAGTGTACACACTTACACAATTGTTTAAAAGTAAAACTAGTTTGTATGTTCCTTAATTCATAAATACTTTTCTTATCTGGTTTATCAGAACTGCAGCCTCCACAGGCTTTTTTCCTTATGGAAAGGTCTAACATAAGATCAAGAGCGTGAAAATATATGTTGCTGCAGTAATTGGATTGTCTTCAATGAAATAATTTCACATGCGGTACAACTACAAATGTGTGGATACTCTTGGCTGATAAACATTACAGCATTTGGCCTTGCTCAATACAGGTCGCTTCAAGTGGTCTCACATTTTATGTTGTGACCTAGTCATTCATTAAGTTGCATTACATAATTTGATTTTGCAGGTAGTATCCACCCCCCTATGATGTGTTTATTACATCTACTCCCTGAATCTAGCTAATTGTCTAGTGGTTGTCTTCTGTCAGCTGCTTTAAGGTTTGAGAGGAATTTTGTTTGCTTCAGTTGTCTAAGGGCTCATTCAGACGAGTGCTTTCAGAATATTTTCTCACATCACCTTCCAAATTGAAAATGGTGCTGGAAATACTGCATCTATAGGGATTTAATTTTACACAGTTCTTTATGTAATTGTCTGAGAATACACAAATTAAAATCAGAGGTTCATGTAGTATAAACAGGTCTTGACTGTCCAGAAACTTCTGATGTAAACACCGTTATAGAAGTATGTAGGTAAGTGTAGGCATATGTAGCCACATTCAGAAGATCCTAAGACCCCTTTCAGTTGAGTACGATGTTCACTCTTCGGCACAATGTTACGTCGTTTGCATATAGTTTGGAAACGATTGTTGAAATCGTGCCATGTTTTGCCTATTAAAATCGTTTTGGTCCTGTTATTTTCCAATTCAATTGCTGAATATCGCAGCGATGTTGGAAACTAGAATAATAAAAAATTAAGATAATTCATAAAAATTAAAGATGATAGATAAGAAAAAGATAATACTGTTACGACACTCCGGGTTTACCTGGCAGAGATCCGGAGTGGTCGCGAAGAAGAAGGCGAACTGGAGTGACGCCCCGGGTTTACCTCGGAGAGAACCAAGGCGGCCACAGAAGAAAGGGAGGTAGTGACCGAGTAGACTGCCGGGGCACGGAGACTTTACTATCGTGTGGACTTCACCAGAGCCCCTGGTGGTGGGGATGGATTTGGCTGCGCCCCAATAGTCTGGACATGCCCCGTTGAACCTGACTCGAGGAAGAGAAAGGGAAACCCGGAGTGAACACCAAACCGAAGAGAAGGGAGCAGTAAGGAAAGCGGGAATAGAGTCAGACCGGAAGGGACCGGACTGAGACGGACTACGATCAACACGGAACCAGTTACGGCGGACGGAAGATAGTTCACGGGACTGGACAAGACGGACTAGGGCTTGCGCACTCACAGGCATACAACGGGACCCCCGAAAGGGTAACATAGACTAGCACTCCAGGAAAGGTTAAGGTATGAGAGGTAGGTGCACACACTAAGGAGGGAGAATCAGGGCAAGATACACACTAGGTAAACAGAGGCAAGGATTGAACAAGGTGAGTGGGCAAGCAACGGTCAGATCACTAGGCTAGCAAGAAGCAAAAGCACTAGGCACACAAGAGAGATAGCAGGTCACAGGCCTGACGGGCAGAGACTATAACCGGCGCCAGACTGCACAAAGGAGGGTGTTAATAAAGCAGGAAGTGAGCCCCAATTGGCCAGAGCGAAGACCAAGCCCCCTGTATGATTATGCGTCCCCCTGGCGACGGGGAACGCACAAAAGCTGGCATACACGTGGGACGCGCGCTTAGAGCAGAAGCGGCGCCCACGTGTGGTAACCAGGACGCGGTAACTAGGGAGGCCGTCGGGCAGGGGAATCCCCAGCGCGAGTACAGGAAGCCGCAGCAGAGGTAAGAACTGCTGCGGCCAGCGTAACAAATACTCAGCACTTCCAAGACAGTTCCCCCAACGGTGAGACAGTCCAAAGTAGGGGCTCAGTCCAAAGACTGAAATCTGTATCTGCAATCCACTGCGAATGAGGATTGAAGTATCGGTCGTGATCTTTATGGAGCTGGCTGGATGCAAAGTTGAAAAAAAAAGTGCTAATTAACATGCAATGTGGATGAGTTTACTTTTTGAATTTAAAAATGTTGAATCTGGGCCTAATATTCTTCCATAGTTGGGCTTGATTTGTCTCCGTTTTATCCTTGTGTGCGCATATTGAGGCATATCAGCTGTCAGCTGTGTATACTACAGCCTCTGCCACCAGGGCCTGGCCCCCATTTCTTTCCACCATGGGGTAGATCCAGACCTAAGTGCTTGATAGGTTTCATCGCGTAACGTGTTTACGCCAGCGTGTTTTCAATGCACTCCCCTCGCATGTACGTACTTTGGCCATTTTATGCTTCCCAAACCCTACCTTAACTTTCCACAGTGTAAGTACTGACATACGTAAAACCCTCACGTACCTAACTGCCTAAGCACGCCCACACTGTATGATTTAAATGCCTCACCCCGCCTCAGAAGAGTAATTATGGGTTTCGTATGGCTGGCACGCCTCTTCATGCGTAGTTACGCTGTTGATACGAGACTGGGACATATGCTCTGTGTTACATGGCGTAACATCTGCTGTGCGCATGCGCAGTAAATACTAATGTGCGATTTTACGTTAGTGGCTAGCATAAAATCACTCACGTACGTTGTTTAGGATCTGGCCCCATGTCTTTGCAAAGGACATTCCCATTCTCCCCCTCCTTTTATCTATCTAACCATCTTTCACTTGCCTTTGTCATTTTCCTACTAGATGGAGCCACGGTTCAAGCTCCATGTACATAGACTTAGGGTACATCAACATTGTGCTGCTGGGAGCCTTCTAACAACTACAGTCAGACAGCAGTGCAGTGATAGGCCTGGCAGTGTGTCTGTGTAACGGGTGGTGCGCCGGCGCCCTGTGAATTGCAAACAAAACCCAGGCTCACCCCCACCCCAGAGGTTCCTACCCGATCCTGAAGAATCCACCAGAGAAGACGCGCTGTTTCTCTCCCGCTCCCAGGCGTGAGGATCCCTAATGCTGCAAAGCAAAGACAAACATTAGTAGGACATCAACACCGGAAGTACCTGCGGGAGAGAACGGGGAAATTAGTGCACGGGTGAGGTAATCGTCTGGCCAAGGCCTCAGACACCTCTTTTTCGCCAATAACTGGCGAGCGGGGTGGAACCTTTCCCACGCCTTCCGTCTCCACACCCGTGGAATAAGGGGGAACAAACACCACACAGAGAGTACAGGTATTGATATTCACCACGTCTCTGAAGCACGCTCTTGCCGCCACCACACCTACCAGAGGCCACTTACCTCCGAGTACCGCAACCTGTCCTCTGTCACGTGTCCTCCTCACGCTGCCCTAGCCAGGGCCTGGCACCCTCTCACCACTAACGGAGCCTAGCGCTCCCTGCGGCCTAAACAGGGCCTATCGCCCTCTACTGCGCAACTTAACATGGGCCTAGTACCCAACACTAACAACCGGGCCTAATGCCCTTTAAGCAAACAGGGGCCTGATGCCCAACCTATTGCAGGCCCAGCGCCCATCCCTAACCAGGGCCTAGCGCCCTGCTAACCAAGGGTCTAACACCCTTCTAACCATACCCCGCTACCAACACAGGGCCTAGCGCCCTCTAACAAATAGCCTAACGCCCGCTAACCAACAAAGGGCCTAGCTCCCTTGCCTAACACCGGGTCTAATACCCTTTAACTATAATTAAATATAGGGCCTAATGCCCTGTACTACTGGGGTCTAACACCCCTCTACCTAATAGAGCCTAGCGCCCTATAACACTATGGGGCCTAGTGCCCTCAGATGGGGGTCCTCACTCCTGGTGCCCGTAGAAGGAGTTTTGGGGCTCCAGTCCAGGCCTGCACTGGGCCATACCATTGGCAGCAGTGTGAACAGACAATAGGGCTTTCCCAGCTGAGGGCCACCATGCGCTCGTTGTCTAGGGGGGTATCAGGGCCTGCTGGGCCTTGCCCAGGTGCAATTTAGTGAGGATAGGAGACAGTGGAGGCCAAATGGAGGCTCTCCACTGCCTCCCTTGCTTTCTTCTGTCTTCCTGCTCCGCTTCCAGTTCTTCCAAATCCTCTGCCTTCTCTTCAGCCTCTTCTGGCCCTGTCTTCCTCCGCAGCACGCCAATCCAACTTCTCTCTTCGGTCTCTTCCGGCCACTGCTCCCGCCTTCCGGCCCATGCGGTGCATTTTCAATCCAGCCGCAGGGGTGCCTGGGTGTAGTGTTGCAGTGAGCCAGGCGAGGCTCACCGCAGTCTCCTTTAGTAAGATGGCCGCCGCGAGCCCTGATTAGCTCGCGGCTGCGCCATGTGACCAGCCAGCAGCCAATTAGCATTGATTGGCGGCCCACCAGTCCTTCCCTTACCTCCGTGGCGCGAGGTCCCGTGATGGAATCCTCCTGCAGGTAAGATCTTCTTTCTATGTCCCGCGCCGCGTCTTTCTTCTCCAGCGCTGCGTTCTCACTGTCCCTTGCCGCGTCTTTTTCCCCCGGCGCTCTGTCTGCCGCACCTCTCACATCTGTGTTCAAGACTGTTGGTAGACTCATGTCACGAAACCTGCTACTTATTATGTCTGCTGGTGTCATCTGACAGGGTTCAAGGTCTACCTCTCTGGTCTACTTTCCCTCCGGCCCTCATATTTGCATACCCCTTGCTTTTGGCCACGCTCTGCCACATCCCAGTTACAAAGTGCTGGCGTTGGCAAGGCCTCCTCCAAGGATGCAGCCATGTTGGATTTTGTCACTTGACCTCTGCCAGCCAATTGCCTACCATTTCTGCCAATCACATGTCGCATCCAAGGGCACAATCCCGTTTGCGCCAGTGCAACATGTACTTTGTGTCTGTTCCTGTTCCCTGAGTTCATCCTGTGCAAAATCGAAGCCAAATCCAGACTTTGTAATGATAGGGGAATTACGTACTTTATGTACGTAAAACCAGTTTTTGTTTCTACTGCGCTTGTGGTTAGTTGAGTTATTTAATGGTTAACTAATAAGTTATTATCTAGTCCCAGTCTAAACAGTAGCAGTAAAAGGTTCTTAAAAGGTAAGTTAAATGTAAATGTATTTATTTACAGGCATAGGGGATGCTTTGGTAAGGTAGAGACTCTATATTTTAAATTGCTAAATAGTGAAAGAAACGAAATAAGTTATTAATAAAATGCCATTGATATAATTGTAACTTAACTATTTTTTTGGCTTTTAAAACCCCTTTGTAAACTTCAGAGCTAATAATTGCCTCAGTGCATCTCTCTCTCTACTGAAGTGCATTCATTATTTCCTTCTTGTTTACCAAAATTAAAGCCACACTTTAGTTTTGCCGTTTGGCATTTTTCTTGATTTAGAAACCATTCTAATGCAATATACATGATGCAGATACTATTCTGCTTTCTGCATCAATTTGTTGACTTGATACTATTGATGAGTGTAAATTACATTGTATTCATACTTTATTACCTATTGATTTCAAAAAGCTTTATTCTTTAATAAAATGAAATCATGATGATATTGTCTTTTAAATATTTTTCTAGATATTTCCTTCTTTGTATTTTGCAGTTTAATTGCATGAATATAATACAGTTGTAGATCATAAAGTTTGATATGTATAAAATCTATACTGCAAATTCTTCTATGTTATTGTTGTTTTGCTTTCTCTTGTTTTTGCAATGAAGGAATGAATTGGCTAATCTTTCCCAGAATCCAGGGTTTCCTTACCGCCATATCCAGCTTCCCTTAGATTTTCTAACTTCCTAGATGACTTGAAAGGTCATTTTTTTAATGTAAACTAAAAATACATTATTTTGTTTTAATTCAAATAAATTTTCAATAAAATCACAAAACTACGTTGTGCTGCTAAACCAGGCATATCAAGCTAATGTTCCATGTTTCAGGCCATATTCACAGATGCGGTTTTTCTAATGTCCGCAATTATACGCACGCACGTAGCAAGCCAACACCCATGACACTCCCGTCTCGCGGCCGTACTATCGTAGAATTACGCCTCCATAGAGCACCTCTAACTTTACGTGTGTACTTACGTGCATATATGTATGCCGTATGTGCGATTCTAGGTAACCGCGCCTTCTAACACTCATTTAAATGCCTCTCCCACCCTCTTTCACGTAACTTTTCAGGTACTTATTTCAACCCCGCCCCTCCGTACGCATGTCCCCATGTGCAATTCACATGTCCGTGCCTAAAGCACTTATATGCGTATATTCTACGTAACTTACGTAAATATAGTTACTATGCATGCGCAGTTAAAACGTACCTAAAATTTGAAAACGGATCTGTGAATCCGGCCCTTCCTTCCAATGACTTTTTTATTATATTCCTTTAATGCCCTATGCCATTGTGCCAATGCCATTGTGACTCCCCCTTAACACAGTTTTAGCGCTTGGGCTACAGACTATTCTGTTCAGTTTCTTCCCAATCTGTAGAAATGGTGTTTAAAAATGTGTATTGCGGGTTTGTTGCAGTGATATCACTTTGTGAATCTCTAGATCAGTGTTCCCCAACCTCAGTCCTCAGGGACCATTAACATTCCATATTTTCTAGGTTTCCTTAAAGAATCACAAGTGATATAATGAGCAGCACCTGTGGAGCTTTTAAAATGTGACAGTTAGTAATGAACGCACCTGTGCTCCAGCAGGGAGACCTGGAAATCATGCACTGTTAGTGGTCCCTGAGGACTGAGGTTGGGGAACACTGCTCTAGAGCATCATCTGTAGAGACGTCCTCCTGAAAGGAAGTCCTAATGGAGGATTCATCTGCCTAATCTTGATGATAAAACAGTCCATGCTGACCTGGATATAATAGGTCAGTTATATCAGATATCAGTTACTATTAGATCCAGTTTGTATTTTATCTCTAAACCTGGGCAAATATTTTCTAATCCTCTTCAGATCCAACACCAGACACAATCCTGCAGCAGATCAAGTTAGCAGATACAACCACAAGTCCATGACACACACTTGTTTAATTGTTCAGCAGACCTCTGACTTTTACCATTTGAAACAATCTGCTGAAAGCATACTGTCACCGTATACACTCTTCCAACCTTTGCCAGATGCTGTCAGAATTGGAAGAAGAAATGATAAAGCAGTCACAGGAGCCTACATATTTGTAAATTGGTTGGGTGTTGGTCATATCACCTGATCATTAGACCTGACATGACATACCCTCCAACATGACCCATTCCATTAGGTACAATATACTCTGCTCCTCAGTTTCCAACTGTCAGTTACTATGGTAACCTTTTTATTGTAGAGCCATAGTTTTTTAAATATCAGTTCACCAGGTGAGTAACAGTTGGAAGCTCAGGTGCAGAGTATGTTGTATCTAATGGAGTGGGTCATATTGGAGGATCTGACATGATAAAGGGGTATGCAGTTTCCTGGCACAGATAAATTTAGGTACATGTTATTGTGGAATGTACACCATAAATTTATCCATGACAAGCGAAAGACAAGAATCAGTGCACTTATTGGCAAACCAAATCCTCATATGTTTAATTATAAAAATGTAATGACATGCAACTGAGAGTTTTACTATCTGTATTAAACCTTCTTATTTTTAGCAGTCTTATTGCCTATATATAGGACTGGATCCAGACTTCCAATGGCGCTACATTCTGAGCTCTGATATTGGATCAAGAATTTAGAAAACCAAAAAGTTGCACTTGGGAATGGCCAATGATGAATCTAAACATGTACAGGGAAATTTCTGTTTATATAGGGGTCCTTAGTCCATCGGTGCACCTGCCCTCATTCAATAAGTACAAGGAAAAGGAAGTTCGAGGAAAATGAGTAATAATAGGGTTCACTCAATTAGTCTACATCAATAAGCCCTAAATATGGTCAAAACTTAACATTTATTATTTATATAAAAAGAGAGTAAACTATGGCTTCATACCCCAATCACTGGTCAACCACAGAGTAGCTCACAGAATCTGTTCATACTGATAAAAAAAAAGGTAATAGTGCCAAAACCTTCCCCCCATATCTGCAACAATGCCGATGCGGGTTTCGCTTGAAAGCTCAAGTTTTCTCAATACATCCAGGACGTTTTGACACTATCCGTATGAAGGGCTTCATACCCCAATCACTGGTCAACCACAGAGTAGCTCACAGAATCTGTTCATACTGATAAAAAAAGGTAATAGTGCCAAAACCTTCCCCCCCATATCTGCAACAATGCCGACGCGCGTTTCGCTTGAAAGCTCAAATTTTCTCAATGCATCCAGGACGTTTTGACACTATCCTTATGAAGAGATTGGCCTTATATCTATGGAATATATCTACGGTATGTATTACCTCTATATGGGAAGTCACTGCAAATTTGCTGCCATTAGAGGTGTTTTAATAGCCACATTGGGGTAGATCCAGTAGGTCTTTTAGACCGCATATACGCAATCTACGTATCGAAATGATACGCAGATTACGTACAATAGCTACTACACATGCGCAGTAGCTATTGTTCATTGAATTACGTCCGTCTATGGAAGACGGACGTAGTTCTGGATTAGGCCCATTAACCATTGGTCTTAGTAATTGTCCTTGTGAGAGGAGGACTTATTTCCATCTAAATACATTATATATAAGAGCTAAGAAAATTATATTATCGGCAGATAATTATTGTTTACAAATAGCATATGGTGTGTTTTATGTGTCAGAGGATATGAGGATTGATATATTAAGCAGGAAATACAATTAGAATTCAATCTCTGTGGAGAACTTACAAGTAATAAGATTACTTTTAGGTCAGTAAAGTGCAATATCTGAACTACCTAACCTGCTATGTAATCAAGCACTTTACATAAATATTTGTTATGGCTATTTCTCACACGTGATAATCTTCCATGAGGCCTAATAACGTTGTCCCCATTATATTTTAATTACTTTATATCTAGTTGTGTTCACTTTACTATTTCTTTTCTGTGTTTTTTTTTATATATTGCGCTGGAATTTTGTGAGCTATTCTGTGGTTGATCAGTGATTGGGGTATGAAGCCAAAGATTACTCTGTCGTTATGCAAATAATAAATGCTAAGGGCCTGATTCAATTAGCATCGCACCCATGTATGTTGCGTGTGCGATGCTAATTGTACACATTTTTTTTTTCTATTTTTATATGCGCCTCATGGAGATGTGTATAAAAATCAGATACTGTAATAGATTGGAAAATGTACACCGCAATTCTAATTGAATCAGGCCCTAAGTTTTAATCTTTATTTGCCCATATTTAGGGCTCATTGATGTAGACTAATTGAGTGCACCCTATTAAACTAATTTTCTTTGAACTTCCTTTTTCTCTAATATTGGATCCCCATCTGTATCCAGCCTTCATTTCAAGTGCATGGGAGACCACACACCTTGATAACACAGAGTTCCGACCGGTTCCCTGCCTTTAAACCTAAAAGCCTGGATTGGACAGATGCTGTAATATATTTCGATACAGTGCAGACATCTTAATTGGTAAACCCTCCTTCTTGCGATCACACATGCCTTGCTATCAGAATCCTATTGGGGAAAAAACACTGCATATCTGGATGGAGTTCATGTACACAGAATGCCAAAAAATGGACACTTTCCCTATCCTAGTGATTGAAAAACAAGTCTGCATACAGCCCATAATTATGATTACATTAAGAATAAACAGTTTCTGCTTCACTAATACAGTTCTGATCACTTAATATAGTTTTTTTTATTAGTCTGTAATATGCAAAAATAATTATGCAGTTTGATACTTGTACTTTATGTATACTTATTGTATAGTTTTCCATAGTTATATTGATTTGTTACTATTTTTAGTCCTGTAAAGTGGTAATGGAGCAAAAAAGGTCTAGTGATATGTGTATGTATGTATGTATGTATGTGTGTGTGCAAGGCACAGGTGCAATATATGTTACGTTTGAGGAGTGCCGCACACCTATCCATGCTATATATATATATATATATATATTTAGGAATTATGTGACATTTAAATTGCATCCATTGTTAGAGAGTTTTAGTTGCACTGGAGGCTAAATCAGAGTCTGAGCACTGAGACGTTGACAAATAGCCTCTACTAGGCTCATTTCATTTGCACAGCAAGGCATCCTGCCCAAAGTTAGAATGCTCAGCCAAAACAAATATAAAGCTTATAGCTATGCAAGTGTCTTTTTTTCCCTCTTTATTCCAGTCCCTAGAGGCATGTGATACTTGTTAACTAAAAGTTAACCACGTGTTACATGTTAATTTTGTCCCTATCTGGTTTTCTCCTTACATCTGAATGTGTGCCAGGTTGCACAGATTGTATGTCAAATGAAATGCAAGAGACAGGCCTCAGTCTGCTAGCATGCATAGCGCTAAAATGCTCTGCGAGACTTTCACCAACCTAACTGCAGACAAAATAATGGAATTGTTATTTTCATGGTTGCTTTAATTATTAGCATAGTGAACAGTTGAAAGCAGACTTTCAACAAGAACTATTTCGTATAAAGAGACTTGAACACCCTGCCAATGATTTGACAGAGTTATTCCCCCTCCACCTGTGGCAATAATTTTTAAGTGTTGAAAACAGGAGCAAGACTCTATAACATTACACAATGCTAATGATGTGTTTATTGCATGCAATTTATATTTAAGGTGCAGCTTATATCACTACGATACTCTGCTTTATATGAATTCGTTTTCTTATATAATCATGTCATAAAAGCCTTGCTAAGCTTCTAGTACTTCTTTTTTTTATTGGTACTTTCAGTTCTGATATCTAGAGATCAAAAATTACCCTCTGACTGGTTACTGTTTAGTACATGAACTCTGGAATAAGTGGAGTTAAAATGAATGCTTCCTGCAGCATTTCTTGCTACTTCACAATTTCCTTTATATTGCAGAATTATTTATTTGCTGGTTTATTTATGTATTTCATTATTTATTTGATTATTTAGTAAATTATTTATCTGATGCATTATTAATATTTTTCATGATGTGCTTTAAATTATTTATCCCTTAATTTTGAGTTTATTGCTTTTAGATGTTGCCTTGCCACTAACTAGTTTTAGTGGATTTTTTTTTGCACTAGCTTATTGAAATTTAACCTGTTATCTGCCAGGGTATAGTTTGTACTAGTTTCATAGTGATCAATAGGGCCTCAAAATGAGAGAGGTCAGTTTGTGGTTAACGCTCTTTGACAGTATGTTATGAAACCATTGGTGTTTAGCTGTCTCTCTGTAAGGAAAAACCAGGACCAGTCTTTTGGGAATCGCCTTCTTTTTTTGTCCGATCTATGCATGTGCAGGTATCCGTGCAATCCAATCAGATCGCAATCCGCGTGATTCAGGATTTTTGTTTTTGACGCTTCCGACTAGATGGTTTGCGCTCAAAACTGGTAGGGGTTTAATATTACATTGTATATTATATGGGGGGAATCTTGTGGCCATTCAGTACAGTCTTCCGATATGACACCAGTTTACATGCAAATTTTAAGGTGCTCGCATGGATGCATATCTGCATCATTTTTGGATGTCTGTATACTGTATGTAAAAGAAGAAGCTTGTTTGCTTCTTTCACATCCCTGCACCGATTGGGATGAAACCAATGCGAGGTGGTCCAGGTTTTAGGGGGTTAGGGGCCTGGTTGGACCTCTTGTTGGTGTACGCTGGGCAGAACTTTGACTCAGGGAGCCTTCCACTGCATGAATTTGTCAGTTAGCAGTGGTGAGTATGGCATTATCTACCTGTTATCAATCACAACCCAATTTAGGAGGAGCTGCCCCAATTTGTGGGAAACAAAAAGGTGGGGCTTATGGAAAAGAGGTATCCGTTGCGGGTAGAGTTTGGATCATAACCGGGGCAGAACTTATTTTAAATGTAGCCTTAAAAACAAAAACCACGCTGGGCAGCCACCTCATGGCTGTGTTGAAAGAGCTGTTAACTATTTTTGAGTTACATCCAATTCATTGATAACTTAACTTGAAGATTTAAACTTGGGCAATGCTGGGCACTTTAGCTAGTTTTCATAGAAGATAAATAGATTTATTAGCAGTTCATTTTAGGCCACTTAGTAATGGTTGATATACACTAATTAGCATTGCAGTCAAGTGCAGCTAATATGATACACATGTCTATCTAGTTTAGTTTGTAAATGCCACAGCTATGTTCAATCAATATAATACATACTTATGGCAATCTTGTCCAGTGTAAAATTTGATATATTTATGTTGTTCATTGAAAGTCATGTGCAATAACCAGCATATATTTTTCTATTCTCTATTCTATAAAATCCCTGTGTGATCTAATCACAGAAATCAAACAAGATCATAACAAACATTTAGCGTTCCTCAAGCATGTCCTGTACTTAATATATTTATATTTTTTATTTTATTATATGTTTATAGCACGGTCCATATATATTTAAACACTGAAACAATTCTTGTTATTTTTGCTATTTAACGAAACATGTTCAAGTTACAATTTGAGAGTATTCACATCCAAAGATCCTATTACTGGATAATGTGAAATAAATATTCAGCTGTACATGTAGAAAATAACTAAACTTTTGTGATATCTGTTCTTTACATTGTGATGTTGAATCCCAAATTTACTTTGCTTGTAAACATGTTTTTAGTAAGGAAAGAACCTTTAAAAATAGCACAGCATGTGCTTCATATTTTTCTAATTCAACATATGTTGTAAAATAAGACAACCGAAGTAACATATTTGGCCTAATTGTAATATTTTAATATTCCAATTATGCAAACAATTAAACCTTCAATATGGGTAGAAAAAAAGTGTTGTTTTTAGCGTATAATCTAAACAGTAAATGTACTATATTTAAAAATGACATATCCGCAATAGGAATCATTTGCTTTAAATTGTAGATTCTCCAGTTTTTCCAGTTTGTGCATAATGCACTTATACTGAGGAGAGTGTATGCAGATCTCTCAATCTTTTTTGTGTGGTTTGCTAAACAGATAATGAAAATGTTGCTTGTGTGTATGGATATACAAGTATATCTGGGGTTGCGCTATATATTTTTTGCCAGAGTAAAAATAGGGGGCTGGATCCAGACCTGCACATGTCAGGTCACTTACGCATGCATACGCACTCCAGATGTTATGCTAGGGTTACAATATGGGCTGTGCTTCCCCTCCGCCTGCTAAAGCGGGCGGGGGGGAGAAAGCATGTAATGTGTACACTAATGGAGGGGCTCCCACACTTATGCGGATCAGCGGTCTTACGGACCGCTGATCCGCACGATTGCTTTAAAGCAGGTTTAGGGCAGTGTAAGCCATAGATCCCCATTTAACTCACCCGTACTGCCCCTCGACCTGCCCCCATTTTTAGGAACCTTATGGCGCTAAAGAGAAAGCCTCCTCCCGCCCTCCCCGAGTGATCTAAATCCCTCCCCCCTCCTCCCGCATTAGCACGCCTCCTTCTG
The DNA here is from genome assembly GCA_011038615.1 of Limnodynastes dumerilii. Taxonomy (NCBI): domain Eukaryota; kingdom Metazoa; phylum Chordata; class Amphibia; order Anura; family Limnodynastidae; genus Limnodynastes; species Limnodynastes dumerilii. Next base: position 93,589 of record WWET01000830.1, read on the forward strand.
CCTAAACTACTCTGTGCGGTCTACCTAAGTGGTACGTAGAATGCGTAAATGTAAAGACCACATTTCAGAAGTAGGATCTACCAACAAACGTCCTGCTCTACTGCAGACAGATGAGCCCTATCCCTATTTTCCCAACCCTTATACTAATACCCCTTTCACATCACAGCCAAAATCCCGGGTATTTGGTAGTGATGTAAAAGGTGCACTTCCGGTGGACCCGTGTCAAAAGACCCGGGAATTCAACCGACACCGACACGGGTTTTTCAACCTGGGTAGCACCTAACGCACTTTATTGGTGTAATTTTTTTTTACTATTTCTCTGGCAACAAGTGTTACCAGAGCAACGGTAAACAAATTACTTTGTCTGATGACGATAGGGCAGACCCGGGTCTCTGAATTTCCCGGGTCTGCCCTGCAGTGTGAAACGGGGTCTGTGAACCTGGGATATTGTCGGGGTGGTGATCTGAAAGGGGTATTACTATGATATAGATGTACACTATTTTAGTCGAAAATGGGTACAACGGTCTATGGCTGAGCTAGATAGAGTATGCATTTCTGTCACTGATCCATAACGGCTTCCTATTATTGCTTTGGCCATGATATAAGCAATACCTGGGAGGTAAATATTGGTGCTGAGTTTTTTTTTCTTCCTCCCACCTTCACTGACCAATTCAAGAACATCAGTAAAAACATTGTGAAAGAAGCAGATGGTTCATTAGTGATGCTAGCTTATTATTCATCATCTTAATGGGCACTGCTCTAGATCTACTGGTTGTTTCTAGACTGCTCTTGCTGGCATAATCTTGGGGATTATTTCTAGTAGTTTATTTTTGGACCCTGCTACTGTTGGTGACAATTAAGCTGTCCATATACTATATGTTAATCGTATGATTGACTGTATTTTCGGGAAGTGCATGAAACAGATTGATTTGTCGGAATGTCAACAAAACGGTTCAAACACAAACCAGCAGGATAATCTTCTATGATAGGGCCTTTATGTCAGTAGCCGGGAGCATTGTATAGCATGCGGTCAGCAGTACTAGACCCTAAATAAGTCCACATCAGTTGCACGTTCACTGATTACTGAAGGCGGAACTTTCAAACTGTAAACTTTAAATGTACATTTTTAAAACTGTTTCTTAAAAATTGTCGTTTTTTTAAAATATTTTATTGTTTTAGCTTTGTAGTGATGTTATAGTGTTTTTCTGCATACTCAGTTATTTATTATCTGATTTTTTTCCACCAGACTTACATAGTGCATCTTTTAGGCTATATGGGCCGGATCTAGACCTACGTTCCCTTTTACGTTTTACGCTCTCTTAATTACTATGCACACCCTTTGGTCGTACGTACCTTTTGCCGGTTTACGCTTTCCAAACCCTACCTTAACTTTTTAAAGCGTAACTACTGTCGGCCGTAATGGCTGCACGTACTTAATAGCCTAAGCACGCCATACTGTACAATTTAAATGGCTCACCCCGTCTCCGAAGCGTAATCCCGGGTGTCATATGGTTGGCACACCCCTCCGTCTGTAGTTACACTGTTGGTACAAGGCTGGTACGTACGTTCAGAGTTACGGGTTGTAACATCTGCCGCGCACATGCGCAGTACATAAAAAACAGTGTTCTCACGTCTCCGGTTAGCGTAATTGCGCTAGCGGACGTAGCTCTGGATCTGGCCCTATATAATTCATATATGTCCTTTACACAATGAACTACAGTCTAAACTGCCTAATACATAATGTCTTTGGAGTAAGGGAGAAAGCTAAAGATTCCAAGACAAACTAATGCAATCATGGGGAGAATATTACTGACAGGACCAAAGCCTCTGCTACATTATGTGACCCTGTGAAAAAATTCCATACTAACTCAACAATACCCAGTGTGACTGAAAACCACATTACACTTATAATATACAACGCTGGTTTCTTAGATGCAATTTTTCATAGTAGATGTTGGCACATTAAGAAATGTCTTCAGACTCTGTAGATAAATTCTTTCAGATTAATTATGACTGGTATAGAACTAAACATGTTTGTGTCTGTCTTAGGGAGAAGGTGGACAGGTTGTGCTTTGGAATCAGCAGGGTCCTGTGGGAGGTGTGCAGCTGCTAAGGTAATGTTTCTAAACAAATGTAAAGTAAAATAAAAATAGTGCCATACATCTGTAAATGTATCATTTCTGGCTACTGGAGACTTTTTGGGGTGTTAGGAACATCTGTACCATTTACACCTGGGAAATGGTATAAGAGTAAACATCCCACAGTGCTCCAATATTTTATAACGTGCGTGTTTATGTTTAACGTCTCCTAAATACAAGAAATGAGAACCCCCACTTCCTTTTATTCTATGCTTTTTATAGCATGTTGTGGCACAATATCTTGTTTTGTTTGATTTTATTCAGCACCTCATCTCATTGTTATCCCACTATATTTTATATTTTCCTTAATCGTCTTACATGTACGTTGTTGTAGCAAGGATTGTCTGAAGTATAAAACGTGATTCTGACACAGTTGTAAGTCATAGCAAATTATAGGATGCTAAAAGTTTGCATAGTAATGTGACAAGCAGAGGTCCTCTGCTATCTTAATAATTGCCTTTGTTAGTTGTCTGTGTTAGCTGAAAAAACATCTCGTATTTGGTTAAAAAGATGCAGCGTTCTGTTTTATTTCTATAATTTACTCCAAGTTTTTATTACCAAATGCAGTTTCACGGATTCCTTCTAACATTTTATCCCCCTGTTACTTATTTTAGTTAACAAATTATTGATAGGGGAGATGTTTTTTTTTTTAAATCGGATAATTCAAAGATGACCTGCAGTACCAGATAATGCATTGAGATATTAACACCATGAGTTGGCTATAGCCTTGCCTTGATATTACAATGTACAGTGTAGGTGTGTCATCTCTCTGCATTGCTTTTCTATATGCATGAAGAGAGTGGTTAGCAGGGTGATTGCACAGATTTGAGAACATTGTAAATACCGATCCTCATGCATCAGTTGTTCATAGATAAACTTGCATAAATATAACATATCGCGCTATAAAAGCTAGACAGGCTTTCTTTCAATATATTTACAACTGAGAATAAGACCACAATTGACTATTTTATACTTGCTGTCTTTTAAAGATGAAAAAAAAGACATCCAAATGTCCAAGTGTGTGTGTGTGTGTGTGTGTGTGGATAACGGCAATCTCACTCCATGATAGATCTGAATCTGCAGCTAACCACAGGGCTGAGCATTTAACATGGAGCCTGCCTCATCTATTCAGAAGATTATAAGTCTTTATATTTACTTTGTGTGTCCCACTCAACCCCAAAATATCAAGGATCAGTAACACATTTGACTGATTTTTCTGCCAGAGCACAGAAGAAAACCTGTGTCAGAGAAGTCAGCCATCTTGTGCCTCTTATGTGAATCCTAAATACATCCAAAACTGTCAGTTGACACGTGCATAACACTATAAGTTTCCCTATATAAGTTTTACCAAATTGTATAAAAAAAATTGTCATTGTATAAAAAAAAATTGTCATTCTTTCACAAATCTTGCCCCTTAAAGGCAGTCCCCTGTAACATTATATTTCTAACAGAAACACAGCTAGTGTACAGACGGCCCCTACACCGAGTTTTTTCTTCCCAAAATACTGACAAAACGTGACTTTTCAAAATAAAAAGTTAAAAAAAAAACTGCAACATTTTCTCTTTTGAACTATCACAGTTTTGTCATTTTTCATAAACTTGCTATAAAATTTGACATGCAGTACCAACAGACTAGTCTCTGCAAAGAGGTGAAAGTTGAAAAAGCACAGATGTTCCCCTTTTTATACCTGTATATCCACACCTGTATTATCTATCTATCTATCTATCTATCTATCTATCTATCTATCTATCTATCTATCTATCTATCTATCTATCTATCTCATATCTTATCTATCTATCTATCTCATATCTATTCTATCTATCTATCTCATATCTATTCTATCTATCTATCTCATATCTATTCTATCTATCTATCTCATATCTATTCTATCTATCTATCTCATATCTATTCTATCTATCTATCTCATATCTATTCTATCTATCTATCTCATATCTATTCTATCTATCTATCTCATATCTATTCTATCTATCTATCTCATATCTATTCTATCTATCTATCTCATATCTATTCTATCTATCTATCTCATATCTATTCTATCTATCTATCTCATATCTATTCTATCTATCTATCTCATATCTATTCTATCTATCTATCTCATATCTATTCTATCTATCTATCTCATATCTATTCTATCTATCTATCTCATATCTATTCTATCTATCTATCTCATATCTATTCTATCTATCTATCTCATATCTATTCTATCTATCTATCTCATATCTATTCTATCTATCTATCTCATATCTATTCTATCTATCTATCTCATATCTATTCTATCTATCTATCTCATATCTATTCTATCTATCTATCTCATATCTATTCTATCTATCTATCTATCTATCTATCTCATATCTATCTATCTATCTATCTATCTATCTATCTATCTATCTATCTCATATCTATCTATCTCATATCTATCTATCTATCTCATATCTATCTATCTATCTATCTATCTATCTATCTATCTATCTATCTCATATCTATCTATCTCATATCTATCTATCTATCTCATATCTATCTATCTATCTATCTATCTATCTATCTATCTATCTATCTCATATCTATCTATCTCATATCTATCTATCTATCTCATATCTATCTATCTATCTATCTATCTATCTATCTATCTATCTATCTCATATCTATCTATCTCATATCTATCTATCTATCTCATATCTATCTATCTATCTATCTATCTATCTATCTATCTATCTATCTCATATCTATCTATCTCATATCTATCTATCTATCTCATATCTATCTATCTATCTATCTATCTATCTATCTATCTATCTATCTCATATCTATCTATCTCATATCTATCTATCTATCTCATATCTATCTATCTATCTATCTATCTATCTATCTATCTATCTATCTCATATCTATCTATCTCATATCTATCTATCTATCTCATATCTATCTATCTATCTATCTATCTATCTATCTATCTATCTATCTCATATCTATCTATCTCATATCTATCTATCTATCTCATATCTATCTATCTATCTATCTATCTATCTATCTATCTATCTATCTCATATCTATCTATCTCATATCTATCTATCTATCTCATATCTATCTATCTATCTATCTATCTATCTATCTATCTATCTATCTCATATCTATCTATCTCATATCTATCTATCTATCTCATATCTATCTATCTATCTATCTATCTATCTATCTATCTATCTATCTCATATCTATCTATCTCATATCTATCTATCTATCTCATATCTATCTATCTATCTATCTATCTATCTATCTATCTATCTATCTCATATCTATCTATCTCATATCTATCTATCTATCTCATATCTATCTATCTATCTATCTATCTATCTATCTATCTATCTATCTCATATCTATCTATCTATCTCATATCTATCTATCTATCTATCTATCTATCTATCTATCTATCTAGTTCACAAATAAAGAAACAGCGCCACTGTCATAGCAGTGTCATAGAAAGCTTACATGGATTGAGGTAGTACAATAGTGACAAGAAACTTCTTAAAGATAACAACTTGTCACCCTAAACCCAACAGCAGAATCTGTAACCCCTCAATACAGTATGAGGACTCCATACAGGGTGGTCAATTTTTTCAAAAAAAGGTGAAGAGTTTTTGTTTTCTGGATATTTATTTCTCGTGGTGACTAGTGATAACCACTCTCGGAGGGGAGGGAGCAAAGCCATTTTCAAACCAAAATGGTGGATAGGATAATAAAGTCAGTACCTAAACACACCACCAAAACATGTACTAAAAGTTTGCTGGGGAACACTGGCACCATGGGAAAGCTGCATCTACGCTTCCTCTCATTCTTTTGAGGTGGTGTGCAGTCAGGTATGTCCTAGAAAAGATGTGTTAAGTTCGCAGGCCACATGCAGCCCTAAAGCTTTTCTTTTGTGACCCAGGTTACAAAGAGAAGCAGGGCTGCTGATTGTGGCTTTAAAGGGCCTGCTATCAGCCGCTGCAGCAGTTACACAGGACAGCTGATTGCAAACCCCTTTTCAGCTGCTATGAGAAAGGTACACCAGGGTGCAGAGTCTAACTTCTAGACAGTAGCCCCTGATGGTGGGGGATGGATTTGGCTGCGAACCAGAAGCAGGTTGCAGCCCCCGGTGACCAGACTTGTGTAACTAAGGTAGAACAAGCCAGACAAACAGGATGACCAAAGAGTGCAATAGTCACCAGGAACTCTGGAGTGCAACAACTAGGCACACTATAACAGCTGAATAAGTGTGGATAGTAAGGCACACTAAATAACCAGCTCAAGAATGGAGTGCCAGGGAATGTGCACAACAAGAGCAGAGTAAGTGAAGGTGGTAAAATACATTACTGGAGTGTTCTCATTACTGGTGTGTCCAGTATGAGAACAGAGTAAGTGCAGATGGTAAAGCACAGTAACATTTCCAGTTCAGGACTGGAGCGCATGTTGGGATGTACACAATGAGAACAGAGTAAGTGCAGATGGTAAAGCACAGTAAAATTTCCAGTTCAGGACTGGAGTGCAGATGGTAAAGCACAGTGTTATAACAGTACAGGACTGAAGTGCAGATAGTAATCACTAGACACCAGCCCAGAGAGCAGTATATACCAAATGAAACTGATGCCCAAGAGGGGTTAATAAACAGTGGCAAGCACTCAGGTCTTTAAAGGCCGCACGTTCTCAATCTACGTAACGAAATGGCACGTAGATAGCGTAAAGGAGTTACTATGCATACGTAGTAGCTCTGCTCTTATAACTACGCACTTAAGCAGCAATATTCTTAAGTGAGAATCCGGCCCTGTATTGCAAAAACTAGAATTCAGTACCCACTCGTCTCCCCAGCTTTGTGTCTGTTTGGACTGTGGATGGATGAAGTGATGGGCAGAGATATTTAACAATATATAAATGGTTTATAACTAATTGCAAATGTATGTGTGGCAAGGAGTTATATGGCATCTAATGCTCCCTCTGTAATGAAATGGGTTCAATTAATGGAGACTACCCTGGAACATGAAAGATACGTATCCGAGAAAATAAATAATGAAATAAAATACGACAGAATCTGGGCTTGGTGGCATGAGACAGAATTTATTTGTGATTTATTGGCGAGACACCAAGTGAGGCGGTGGCATGTTATAAAGCGTTCACCATTAACAGAATATGCAAAACAGTTTGATAAACCTGATAAGTAGACAGGAATATGAGCATATATATAGGTGGGTGGGTTACATGATGTTATCTTCGTTACAGTCTAGTTAAATGTGTTTAAGTGCTTTCATTGATTGGACAGCATTGCAAAATTAATCATAACCGTTTGATTGTGTTTATTTCTCTTCAAAAATTATTATTCTTTATTCCTATGCACAAAATGTTGTACAAGGAGACAGATTACCTTATCAATATACCTGCTGTATATGTGACCATGTTGTATCATAATGTAATGTCAAATGTCTAAATGATATATTGCATGTAACAGCAATGCTCATTATGTATAAAGCTTGGCTGTTGTTGTATGTCTTGTATTTGAAAAATTAATAAACATTTTCAATTAAAGAAAAAAAGTCTCAGCTGTGCAGCACTCGGATACAGTTCGAGATTTGGGACAACCAGGCCACCAGAGTCCTTGAAACAGCATAATATGTCCATCCGTTGTCACTTTCTTTTATCAGCCCATATCGGTGATAAGCTATATCTATTAATGCCTTGAAAAACATTGTTCAGGAAAAATGTTGAAGGATTGAGCTGGTAAATCTCATTCAGTTGAGCCCTGAATGAAGAGGAGCATATCATCGGTATATAAGTTATTTTGTCAACTCCATCCCCAACTAAATATCCCTAGCTGGAGGCTATCATGACAGATAAGCCATCAGGCTCCACTACCAGCTCAAACAGGGTAATGGAAAGAGGACACCCTTTGTGGGTGCCTTAGCTGAGGGCAAAGTTGGGAGATTGAGAAAGTCAGAGAGAGAGACTGCCTCTTGCTCTACATTGTTACACACCTTCCACTTCTGTCCACCACCCTCCCAGCTGTCAGAAGCCTTTGGAAGTATCAAAAGTCTGAACACTGGATCGCCCGAATTGCATATACAAAATGCAAAGGCAGACGTTTTCCAATGTAAGTGTATGCAAAAGGCAGACTTTGCAGAAGTTAGGACCTGATCCAGTGTTGCAACTTTAGGCCTGATCCAGACCTACGCTCTGGTGCGTTTTTACAATGGTTGTAAGCGTAGAAACAGCCATTTGTACTTACTGCGCATGCGCGGGGCAGATGTGACGCTCAGAAATTCTGAGCGTATGGGCCTTGAGCGTAACAGCTTCGTAACAACGCTCGAGGGGGCGTGCCTGCCATACGAAATCCGTAAATATGCACCGAGGGCGGGGTGAGGCCTTTAAATCGTACAGTATGGGCGTACTAGGCGTCGTAACTACGCAGCGCGCTTACGGACGACTGTGGTTACGATCAGAAAAGTTAGGGTAGGGTTTGCTGGGCGTAAGATGGCAAAACTAAGTACAATCTAGGGGAGTGCATCGTAGGTACGCTGGCGTAAATACGCTACGCACGTGAGCGTTTCATGAGCGTGGGTCTGGATCAGGCCCTTTGAGTTTTATAATGTTACCCATCATCTAGGCTAGACTTAAATGGTAACCTTGAGAAAGTGCGTACCCCTTGTACATTCTGTGCTTATTGGTAACTTTCTGTGGCACCAGGAAGATGCAAAAGGTTTAACAGACTTCTGCCTGCTAAAGGCTAACATGAGATTAATGTTGCAACTCACACCATCAGCTCCATTAAATAGTGTAATATGTTTTAGCCATAGCACTAGAATGTTGTGCATGTTTACATTTGTAGCTTTGTGCTTTTATGATTTATGGGAGACTTGTTGGAACTGCATGAAAGGACACTTAAAACATGCAGTGATACTGGATTCTACATCCCTGTAAGAAACTGATTAGAAATATGTATCTAACAAATCCAAACCCACATCCTGCCTAATTTGTGCAAATAGTTTTGCTGTTACATGCAAACAAGATAATTTAACAGGTAGCCACTTGCATTTACTTCTTCATTTATATTTTTTCTTTAAAGCCTTTAATATAGTGTAGCAGACCATTTTTAACAACATTACATTCCATCTTACTTAAACAAGCCATTTTTTGCACTTTATCAGTGTACAATCATATGTTACTGTATAGTTTCTAACCTACTCTGAAAATGATCCTTTTTAAGATAAATAACAAACTTCTTGATAACTAAGCAGTCTCTGCTATATGTGTAATTTGGAAGTATTATTATGGAAAACTTAATTTCCAGCATTACAGTTTGTGTGTGCATTGAACCCCAAGAAATGTGTGAGATA
>WWET01000830.1:106125-124428 GCA_011038615.1 Limnodynastes dumerilii
TCCACTCACAAAGTGCAGAAAATGCCCACATTTGTTCAGTCTGGATCATGTCCTTTGATTTTTTTGATTTGAACTATTTAGACTTTTTGGGATCCAGATTTAAGAGTGACGCATGCATGGATGAACTCTAGCAAAGATTGATACCGCTTTCACATCACCCTCCCAGAAAAACCTGGTATTTTGTACCCGGGACTTTTCTGGGAGCAGTGCCGTGTGTTTCACACGGCAGCATTATAAGTCCACCAAAAACCCGGGAAATTCCCGGGTCTGACCCTTTCACATCACCAGGAATTTCCCGGGTTTTAGTGGATTTTAAACGCTGAAGAGCATGCTGATGCTTGTAGTGGTACAATCATCAGCATGCTCATCTGCCCCTACCCTTAAAAAACTAAACATTTAATGCCCCCCTTTTAAAAAATCATCATTAAATACTGCTAAAGAGTTAACAGACTTACCGGCCCGGCGATCGCATTGACCCTAATGTGTATTGGTAACATTAGGGTCAATGCGCTGCAGGCTCCATTATGCGTCCTGCGGCAGGCTGAGATGATCCGGTGCGCTCTCCGCTGTCCCTCCGGATGAAGATGAAGAAGCAGTGCCCGCCAGTGTCAGTTTTACTTTAAACAATTAGCGATAATTTTTTAACATTAATTAGCGGTATTTAATGATTTTTTTAACGCTACACGGTAGAAACCGGTTTGTTTACTGTTGCCATAACAACAGAAGAAAAATCTGCACCAATCAGGAGGCAAAGTGAAAGACCCGGGTTGAAAACAACCCTGGTCCTTTCACATTGCCTTAGTTCCCGGGTTGAACACGGGAAAACCCTTCTTTTTTCCCATGTTCAAGTCCCGGGTCTCTCGGAAGTGGCGGTTTCACATCACCACCAAAAACCTGGGTTTTTGCAAAATGCCGGGTTTTTGCTGAAAAACCCGGGTTTTTGGTGGTGATGGTGGTATGACTTGCGCACGCTTGTGTAAGTGTGCATATGTTATTAATTCTGTATCCAGTCCTTTGATATTAAATGTTAAATGCAACAATATATGTGCATGTTAGTATACTTTATTTATATTCTGCTTTAGAAGTCATTAGGTAAATTTCTGCGCTCTTTCTAATTCTCTCATTACTACTTGTAAAAGTGTATAATACCTTTACTTATTCCATACGCACAACCCTGCGGATGTGTTTTTCTCTATATACTATATATTCCTCATAGATATTACAGACAGGTTTTTTTTTTTTGTTTGTTTTTTAAAGAGGCAAACTTTATTTTATGAAAAGCAAACAAGAAATTGTCAATGAGAATACTTTAATGAGCACGCTCTTAAGTTAGGCCTGCACAAAGGTCATGAAACCTGGCTACTTGGTAATCGGGATTTGTGTCTTAGTTTCCAGTCATAAACCGAATGTATCAACTCCTCCAGGATGTCATGTGACAACCCGAATGGGTTGTGGCTTTTCTGGTTGTCTCATTACACTGTGGAAAGTCTGCAAAGTTATTTTTAAGGAACGAATAAACCATCAGAGGAAAGTAAAATGAATTACCAAGATGTTTCTTACAGCCTGCCACTGCGTTAAAAAATGTTATTAAAAAAAAAAAAACACCTATTATTTGTTTTAAAGTATGTAAATCTCACAGTTGCCAAATTTCTTCACATATTGGACAGTTGCTTTAAACATTTAGCATTCATTATTTGGATTTATATATATATTTATGTATATAATATGATATTTCAAGTACAATACCTGTTTCCTTAGTAAAATTTACATTGTCGTAATAGTTTGATCATAGCTTTATCCAGGGGATCAACGGCATAACTATAAAATGCAGCGGAGAAATTGCTATAGACAAAGTTTTGTATTTAAGTGAACACGTGAATACACTAGAGGCGCACTCTGCTATATACATGGGAATCTGTCATTGCATTTTTAGTAGCTGAGTATACTTTATCATGGTAATCATTGTTTTATTTATAGGAGTTCTCAAAGTTTGCTTACATTACCATTTCACAGTCTTACAGGACAATGCAATGTAGCCAAAATAATTTAATGCAATACACGAAATCAAAAAAACATGGGACAGAGCACAATGATAAATGCACAGGACCAAAAGAATGGGGACAAACATGAGACTTAGGGTAAGTGGCATAAGAAGTACTACTTCTCTAGTTTTATATGAAGGTGGTGAAGCATTGGATTAAAGAGGGAGAACTGTTTATTTAGTTTAGGATTTCAGTACTTGGTTGATGCAGGGGCAAACATCAAACAACAGTGTATAATGTACTTAATGTAAAAGGATTTTTTTGTCAGGGCCACACTGTGCTGTGTGATGGCAAGGTATAGCTCGTAGATTGGATCTCATGTGCCTCTACTTTCCTGCAGGCATTCTCTTTTACAAAACAAATAGTGGCCATAACTCATGGCAAACCTCTGTCTTGCAATGGTCCTTTACTGCCTTTTTATGTGTATTTTTTTCACATTTGAATACAGTTAAATAATAATACACTTGAAGCAAAAAAAAAAAAAATCTTCATATTGTATTTTTAATTCATCTGAATACCCAGCAGAGTTAAATGCAGTTTGGATGCACAGGGAAGAATTAATGATTGGAAGATACAGAGTTGGTAAATTATTTATTCTGGCCCTGAGGAAGCTGAAAAGCTGAGTGAAAGACTAATAAATCATTTGTGGTAGTGCTGGTTGTCACTTCCAATTATTTTAGACGGTTTTGTGATAAACTACAGCACCTGCTATATATCCCTACGCTATCCCTTGATGCTCGCAGGCCAGCTTGTTCAGTTGATTATTAAAGGCAACTTTGTCTAAACTTTCCTTGAGCAGCAAAGAAAATTACTTGAAATTTTTGTGGGCTCGTTCCATTTTTAGTTTGATTCTATTTGTTATTTGTCTGAAAGCCTCCTGACATCATAGATCTCAGTCCTGTTGGTGTAAATAGAATAGTCCCTATCTGCTCTTACCGAGAATCATCAAGTCAAACAAAATTCATGCCTTGTTGTATCCTAGGTAACTGCTCACTGTTTAACAAGGAAGATAGATAACTTGTAGATGGGTATGAAGCCTTACCCTTATCTTATTTATGCGTTTCATTTAAATTCCAAACCTAATGAGCATATTCTAGTTAGTGGTATTAATAGTACATTAGAGGAATATTGTTGGTTACATGAAATTTATTCCAGATGATAATGTCGGAATTTATTGAGGGCTGTCATTTTATTTTTACTAACCTAAAGGATATAAAAGCAAAACATAAGTTAAAACACAGAAAATAGCAAGTTCAGTTTTCACGACCGTTTCAAAATTAATATTGACTAAAAGTGTGACAAGTAACTTATTCTGGGTTTGCCACTTACTATTTTTGTGGATGTCTTGGCAATTTAATATCTTTGTTTCCTTTGTGTGGTCAGTTTAATGAAGTTCCTACGTAGCCAAACATAGTTCTCTAAATATGAAATATTTCTGTATTCTTAGTTGTGCATAGAAGTTATTAAACTACAAATTGATACATATATACATTATTTATTAGCATAAAGTAAGCAAAAGTGCTTAGTCTGTGTTAGGTAGAGCCTAACAAGCCAAAAGTTATGTTTTGTTTTGCTACTGACTAATAAATCTCTCTTGCTGCTATTTAAACTGAAAACACTGTCTGGTGTACTTTTTATTGGCTGTTATATATTATTATTATTATTATTATTATTGTTGTTGTTTACAAGGCGCAACAAGGTGTCCGCAGCACCATACAAAATACAACAGCAAAATACAGTACAGACATACAGAGCAGGGATGGACAGCATAGTACATAATAAAATACAATATAAATACAAAAATACAATAAAGTGAAGGTTTAGTGGGAGAAGAGGAGCGGGCCAAGGGTAGAGCCCTGGGGACACCAACAGGGAACAGAGAGGGGGATGGGGGAGGATGATCTACAGGTGGAAACGGATAGGTTGTGGTCGGAGAGATAGGAGGAAAACCAGTAGAGAGCAGTGTCGGTGAGACCAAAAGAGCGGAGGGTTTTTTAACGGAGTTAAAAGCAGCCGACCAATAAAGAAAGATGAGGATGTGGCCCTAGGATTTGTCAGATAACATATTATTGGTCACTTTGATAAGGGCAGTCTCAGTGGAATGGAGGGGCTGGAAATCAGTTTGGAGGGGGTTCAAGAGAGAGTTGTTAGTGAGGAAGCTGATGAGACATTGGTAGACTAAGCACTCAAGGAGTTTGGAGGCAAACTGGAGAAGGGATGTGTAAAGAAGTGCTAACATTACCTTATGACACAGCTACATAAACCCATTTTTTTAATGACAGGTGTTACAATTACAATATATGCCCTATAATTTTTATATGCAATATTATTGGGATGCCATACAATATTGTTTGAGGTTTTCTACAATGTCACCGATACCAGCGGCACTGTGGCAAAAACCACCTGGTTCTTAAACTGACCACACACTTTGAATATTTTAAAATGTGTTTTCTTTTGTGAATAGTAGTTGTGTTGTATTATATGGATATTTTTATTTAGTTATTTTAAATTCAGGCTAATAGCAAACGCATTTTTGATTCTAAGGCAAATCCCATCATGATTCTTGACAGCTGCAGGGCACTTCCAGAAACCTGTAAAACTTTGTAAAAAAATAGCTCAATTGGTGCATGTCATTAAAGAATTATATTCCTTTTTGGCACCAGGCCATTCTGGTACTTATAGCTCCACAAAGGCTAAACTATACTATACTTAAATGTATTTTTGTAGTTACGGAAGGTAGGCAGGGAGAGGGAGGGAAATTAAGAAGGGAGGGCTGGGTTAGGGACTTACGAGCATGTGGCCGGCGTAATTAACCACTGTTACGCCGGCTGAAGTTAAGGTAGCCTTCAGCCGGCATAACAGTATGTAATTACGCCGGCCACAGGGGGGAGTGTCGGGGGAGTGCACCAGAGCTACACTGGTCGTACTTACGGACAGCGGCCCAGCGTAGCTCTGGATCAGACCCATTGACACTAGGGCTGGTTGCATGTAGGAGGGATGGGATTGCATAAACCCTATACAATTTTTGGGCTCTGCAGATCATTATTGACTGTTCCTAGATTTTATATTTTATAAAGGTACCACCAATAATTACCTGTTCAGGCTCCAGACCATTTCCCCTTCACATCTTAAATGTGAAATAGACTGGTGTGCTTCGCCGCTTACTATGGCTTCTTTGCGATGAAGCACTATCCAACCGTAAAGCGTCAATGGGGATGTAATTGAGAGACATCTATATGTAGAAATCATAGTGTTTGCGTCTGGAGGTTTTGTGAGAAATGCCAGTGGCTGGAATAATACCATCCCCTTACCCTAACCCTTACCTTAACCTTGCCCTTCTAGAAGCCTAACCTTTATTGTCCCTATTTTACAGTCTAACCCTAACCTTGCACTTGTAGCAACTTAACTCTGTCTCCTGCAGCCTAACCCTAAGCTACCCGCTATTGGGAACAGGTAGTTCAGGTAGTCAATATAGGGCTATTCAACGGTTTCCCATTCCCAATAGGAAATTTTCTGCACTAATACTATTTCAGACACGGATACAGCCGTTCTAACCAGCACCTGCATCCCGAATAGACCCTACTGGGGAATTTATGTTAAACTCTTTGCACATTTATATAACACGGAGCAGTTCCACAATCTAATATAAGAAATTACTTTCAGTAATTTAAATAACATTCCCAATTGCATTTTCCCAGACAAATACTTCCTACCAGACTGGCCTTTCCCTATTATCTTTTAGAAACACTGGTAGGTGAGAGCAAGAGCTTGGCAAAGGGAAAAACAAATTTTTTATACTCTTCATGTCCCAGGTATTGTTGATTTTACTATATACTAGCAGAAGTGCCTGGCGTTGCCCGGGTTTAAATCTTCAAGTTATTAATTCAATGAGTTGGATGCCTTCTAGAATGTTATACAGAGTTCTATTAATTTCCACAACCTTCTAGAAGGTTCAACAGAATTCTATTTGTTCTATTCGACTAAACTGGGGCATTAAAGTCATCGGGACTGTCACCCATCAGCTTAGCGACCCCGAAAACTATGGATTTGACAGTAATGTCGGTCATTTTGGACATTTTATTTTTCACCCCTCCCCCCCCCCATGCTGTTGGACTTAAACAGCATCGTGAGTGTCATTATGCATCT
The DNA here is from genome assembly GCA_011038615.1 of Limnodynastes dumerilii. Lineage (NCBI taxonomy): Eukaryota > Metazoa > Chordata > Amphibia > Anura > Limnodynastidae > Limnodynastes > Limnodynastes dumerilii. The sequence goes on from WWET01000830.1 coordinate 112,314, forward strand.
CAGTGACCCCGAAAACTATGGATTTGGCGCTAATATTAGTCATTTTCCATTATTGTTTAATGTCACCCACCCCTAGGGCTGTCTTATCCCCATAGTATTTTTTCCCAGATTGTAAGTCATATGTGTACCAAGTTTGGTGTAAATTGCTCCAGGCATTCCAGTTATGAAGGTACATACATACATACATACATACATACATATATATATATATATATATATATATATATATATATATATATATATAATATGAAGATTGCGTCTAGTGCAACCATATTGGATGGATGTTCATCTTTATGGAGCCAGGTGGTCTTGAACCATTTTCTCTCTTGACTAATGCATCACCTTCTTATTCCATGCATTTCAGTTGAAGAGTGTAAACCTAGACTTAAGAATGGGTTTGCTTTAAGATCTCCAGTCTTGATGGTGATTGGTCACTCTCCTGTAACCAGCCATCTTGTGTACAATCCCCTTGGTCCACATTGCAGTCCACAGAATTGTGCAGTCAGTCAGGACTTGCCCTATCTGATGGTCCATGGCCTGGAGAACAACCTAGCAATGTGTTAAAGGACACAAAGGGCGATAGCACGGTGGTCATGTACATACACTCTGCTGGCCTTGGACGCTATCCAGAATTCTGTAATGTGGGCATTTTCTATACTCTGTGCACGGATCTGTATCCTCAGGATCCAGGCTTTTGTGCCGAAAACCTTTTTCCAAACGCAGGGCTGCAGGAAGACAATGCATATGCATGGGGAGCAGGGCGATATATGATAATCACGCAATAAAAGATTGGTTACAGAAGTCCTTCCCTTATGTATATGGAACTTAGAATCGCTCAGTGATCCATTATTGGGAGTCCGCTGCCGCTGCTCCTATGTACTTACGATCGTAGGAGCAGCGGATTTATGGGTCCAAGCCATGATGTGGAAACTTCTATTTATGAATTCATTATTTGCCCTCTTAAGGATGTCCACCTTGCAATTCAGAAATAGGCAATATCGTGCCATATAGACGGCTCAATAGCTTAATCTTTGTACCGCTGTCTTGTCATAACCGCAGGCAGTTTAAGCAATAGAGCAAGGCGTTTGGGTTCTCCATCAATGTTTGAATCTTTGTCCACTGTCACCTGTTTATACTCCTGTATCAGTGTATCAGTCATTGTGTGTATGTGCTGGTTTCTTCCCACAGACCATAAACATATTGGTTAGTTAATTGGTTTCTAACTAAATTGGTCTTCAGTGTATGTTTGCTCCCATAAATGTATAGAAAGCACCATAATATGGACTGTGACCGAGTAAATATTCTCTAATTGTACACAGTCCTAAAGGAACAGCAGTCAGATGTGTAACTATAGGGGGTGCAAGGGGTGTGGCTGCTATGGGAGGGGGGCCCGTGGCAGTTGTTCGCGGTGTATTTACAAACTGCGCTTAGCACTTATACACAGAGCGCTGTTTTAAGCTGTTGACCTCTGACAGCTTCTTTCATGCACATGGTCCCACTCAGCCCCGCCCCTAATACTGCATTGCCCTGCCCCTCCAGATTCAGGCCTCGCCCCTCCAGATTCAGGCCTCGCCCCTCCAGATTCAGGCCTCGCCCCTCCAGATTCAGGCCTCGCCCCTCCAGATTCAGGCCTCGCCCCTCCAGATTCAGGCCTCGCCCCTCCAGATTCAGGCCTCGCCCCTCCAGATTCAGGCCTCGCCCCTCCAGATTCAGGCCTCGCCCCTCCAGATTCAGGCCTCGCCCCTCCAGATTCAGGCCTCGCCCCTCCAGATTCAGGCCTCGCCCCTCCAGATTCAGGCCTCGCCCCTCCAGATTCAGGCCTCGCCCCTCCAGATTCAGGCCTCGCCCCTCCAGATTCAGGCCTCGCCCCTCCAGATTCAGGCCTCGCCCCTCCAGATTCAGGCCTCGCCCCTCCAGATTCAGGCCTCGCCCCTCCAGATTCAGGCCTCGCCCCTCCAGATTCAGGCCTCGCCCCTCCAGATTCAGGCCTCGCCCCTCCAGATTCAGGCCTCGCCCCTCCAGATTCAGGCCTCGCCCCTCCAGATTCAGGCCTCGCCCCTCCAGATTCAGGCCTCGCCCCTCCAGATTCAGGCCTCGCCCCTCCAGATTCAGGCCTCGCCCCTCCAGATTCAGGCCTCGCCCCTCCAGATTCAGGCCTCGCCCCTCCAGATTCAGGCCTCGCCCCTCCAGATTCAGGCCTCGCCCCTCCAGATTCAGGCCTCGCCCCTCCAGATTCAGGCCTCGCCCCTCCAGATTCAGGCCTCGCCCCTCCAGATTCAGGCCTCGCCCCTCCAGATTCAGGCCTCGCCCCTCCAGATTCAGGCCTCGCCCCTCCAGATTCAGGCCTCGCCCCTCCAGATTCAGGCCTCGCCCCTCCAGATTCAGGCCTCGCCCCTCCAGATTCAGGCCTCGCCCCTCCAGATTCAGGCCTCGCCCCTCCAGATTCAGGCCTCGCCCCTCCAGATTCAGGCCTCGCCCCTCCAGATTCAGGCCTCGCCCCTCCAGATTCAGGCCTCGCCCCTCCAGATTCAGGCCTCGCCCCTCCAGATTCAGGCCTCGCCCCTCCAGATTCAGGCCTCGCCCCTCCAGATTCAGGCCTCGCCCCTCCAGATTCAGGCCTCGCCCCTCCAGATTCAGGCCTCGCCCCTCCAGATTCAGGCCTCGCCCCTCCAGATTCAGGCCTCGCCCCTCCAGATTCAGGCCTCGCCCCTCCAGATTCAGGCCTCGCCCCTCCAGATTCAGGCCTCGCCCCTCCAGATTCAGGCCTCGCCCCTCCAGATTCAGGCCTCGCCCCTCCAGATTCAGGCCTCGCCCCTCCAGATTCAGGCCTCGCCCCTCCAGATTCAGGCCTCGCCCCTCCAGATTCAGGCCTCGCCCCTCCAGATTCAGGCCTCGCCCCTCCAGATTCAGGCCTCGCCCCTCCAGATTCAGGCCTCGCCCCTCCAGATTCAGGCCTCGCCCCTCCAGATTCAGGCCTCGCCCCTCCAGATTCAGGCCTCGCCCCTCCAGATTCAGGCCTCGCCCCTCCAGATTCAGGCCTCGCCCCTCCAGATTCAGGCCTCGCCCCTCCAGATTCAGGCCTCGCCCCTCCAGATTCAGGCCTCGCCCCTCCAGATTCAGGCCTCGCCCCTCCAGATTCAGGCCTCGCCCCTCCAGATTCAGGCCTCGCCCCTCCAGATTCAGGCCTCGCCCCTCCAGATTCAGGCCTCGCCCCTCCAGATTCAGGCCTCGCCCCTCCAGATTCAGGCCTCGCCCCTCCAGATTCAGGCCTCGCCCCTCCAGATTCAGGCCTCGCCCCTCCAGATTCAGGCCTCGCCCCTCCAGATTCAGGCCTCGCCCCTCCAGATTCAGGCCTCGCCCCTCCAGATTCAGGCCTCGCCCCTCCAGATTCAGGCCTCGCCCCTCCAGATTCAGGCCTCGCCCCTCCGCTGAACTACATCCCTATTTTTCCCGTTCAAAATGGGACCATTTTCTAAAATACACATATCCGACAATTTAGCTGTCAGCTGATTGTATGTCGAGAATGGCAGTTTACAGCGGTGCACAAAACCCAGTATGGCATATACCGCCCTACTTCCAGCTCTGCATTGTAATATATATGATTGTGTTTGTGTGTGATTTGATTTTAGTATTTTAAGTGAAGAAACTGAGACCGGTTATCTAGTTTTGTTAAGCCATATTTGTTAGTAAGGAATCCAGGTGTTGAGTATTTTTTATGTATTTATTTATCCAGAAATAAGCATACCAATTAAATGAAATAAAAAAAAAAAAAAAGGAACATAGCAGAAATTAATTAAAAAGGCTTTGTTAATGCTTGATTTAATTTGGGGATATTCTGACTATGGTGACTTCTCCTAAAGGAGTAATGCAGCCTCTCCTATTTTATATAGAGAAGGGAAAAGAGTGTATCCAAACAAAAAAATCTCACAAAAAATGTACACCATTAAATATTCACCAAGTACCTGCAGAATGGGGCTTTTATTATTGTTACAAATAGTTTCATTTAATGTAATGTTTTTTTTATTATAACCTGACTTTTTTTGTAATGTGTCCATCTGTACAGGACATAATAAGCATAATGTACTTTGTTATTTAGAGAGCTTTTATCATAGTCTGACAGAGGACCAATTACTGAGATCTATTTTCCCTCTGTGCAGACCGCATTGCACATGGATGGCTTTCAGTTACACGGACGCACTATTTGATCAGAATGCAATCTGTCCTAACCACACTAATTGGAGTGGATAGATGTGAAATCACATGCATGCATGGATTTTGTGGACCTGCCATTTTGAATCCCACGTGGCAGTCTCTTAGGCATTAAGGACCTGAGCCAAACCCTGCACACTTTCCATACACGTGTGGGTCTGTCAGTCGGCATGAAAGAGGGGAGTTAACTCCCCCTGTCACTTCCCTCTGTCGCGGGGGTATTGTGTGACTTACACTGCCATAGAGCAGCCTTAAGTCACACGAGCGGATCAGTGGTCCATCCGACTGCATAAATGCCTAATCCCTCCCCCACTGTCATTTAAATTCTTCCCCCTCTACCTTGACAAAAATGCACGTAGAATGTGGAGGCTGCATGCCATCTCCCATCAAAACACCCCACTTACGCACTTTGCATGTGTAACTTAGGCAACATTCTTTAGTCTGGATCCAGTCTTAAATTCAGATCTCAGGTTCTGGTACTAAGTTATAATTCTAGATTTTGAGTGCTGTGCTTCTACTGTAGTGTACAGCACAAGCTGAGCAGTGTGTGCAGATAGATCCCAGAATACCACTGGGGTAACTGCTGTTACATATGATTGCTTAAGAAAATTCTTAAAAATTTGTACAAATGTATTTTTACTAGGAAACTAACAGCCAATGCAGTACTTAATAATGAATTCCCCTTTGTGGCTTACCATCTTATTAGTAGTATTTTGATCAGTGTAATTAGGCTAAAGAAGAACTGATAAATGTATTAAAAGTGGCACCGCACAAAACCTGCAAATGTATTGATTTTCTCTTACAGTCATGCTATATATCATGATATGGATAATAAGGTTTGAGTGCCAAGCACACTGCTTTAGTTAACAAAGAATTTAACACAAATGCTTCCTTTGGCAGGAAGACTCAAGGGCTGCTAACTCTGAAAATTTACTAGCCTTAGGCTGCTGTTAAGTTCAATTCCTGCTTGTAAGATCAGATGGCACAACCGATTATGCGATTTCCCGAGACAAGAATGTTACAAGTTTTATTACGAGAAAATGAAACTTTTTATACGAAAAGGGTGACAAGCCTTCGCTAGACATTTGGTAAAAGTTTTTACCCTGCAGGCATAATAATAGTTTAATCTACTCTTAAGTACTCTCTCCTTCCATCTTTTATGTTGTTTCTTTGATGATGTGCACTGTTGACATTATTTAAAACCACTTGTCTTGTTTGAAAGCCTTGTCTACCTAGTTGTGCAATTATTTACACAATGTTATGAGAGAGTAGATATCTTCTCTTTCTTTTTATCATAGTCATAATCTTATTGTACTGCTGTGAAGGTGCTGTTAAAGTTTGAAGGCAGCAGAGGCTCCGTCACTGAACATTTGGATATGGTGTAACGTGGAAGTGTGAAATTGTTTTTTTGTTTTGTTTTTTTAGAAATAGAGACAGCTGAAAGCCAATTTTTGGCCATACTGCCATTTCCTAAAATCATTTTTTTTATGAATGGAAAGGTAGGCCAGCGGTGTACTTACCCATGCATTTTTTTGGAAACGCCTCCACAACCCGTCGCATCGGCTAAAGTGGTGAGTAACACTGCCAGGGAAGTTTTAGGGTTGGGCTGCGGGGGAAGGGAAGGTTAGGGTAATGTAAGGGAAGGGGAGTCTTAGGGTCACTGTGTAACTACAAGAAACAAAAGACAGGTCCAGACAAACGTTATATAACACTGTGTCAGCACATACATAAAAAGGAGGTTTAGTTCACAATATAGCTATATTGGGTTAAGTTCACCTGCCCAGCGTCAAGACACCTCCTGTGAGTAGGTGAGTTCTTATCCATTTGCTATATGTGTACTCAGGAGGTCTGTATTAAGAGAGTCCTGCCATTTGTGTAGTGGGCAACGGCCCTGTTGGGGAGGGGTCAGGCTCCCAATGTAAAACTAGTAACAATAACAAAAAAACACGAGGTTGCACTACTATTAAAATATATGAAATGTGTGTAAGTGTATATAAAAATGGAGATGCCTTGAAACTCAATATAGCTATATTGTGATCTAAACTTTTTTTTTATGTACGTGCTGACACATAGGGCCAGATCAGACCTACCTCCCGCGGGTTCATCATCTTTACTTCCCGGACACAGTATTGTCACATACACAGTGCCCGGACCGCTGCGTCCTGGCACTGTGTATGTGTTGCTATAACAACACAGCGCCGGTTTCATGCTGAAAACGACACTGTGGCCATAGCAACACATGCACAGTGCCTGGACGCAGTGGTCCGGGCACTGTGTATGTGACAATACTGTGTCCGGGAAGTAAAGCCCCCGTGCGGGGCCACAGCAGCCGCGGTGCGGGGCCACAGCAGCCAGTACAGTGCCGCCGGGATGATGAACCCGGAGGCACTGTACTGGCTGCTGTGGCCCCGCGTGGGGCCTTTACTTCACACATGCAAGCCTGGCGGGTGATGGTCCGAAATAGGCGTGGGGCCCCCTAGGGACCCCTGACCCGCGGGGCCCTAGGCGGCCGCTTATGCCAGTTGCCGCCTATGGGGGAGTGCTTAGCAGGTACGCTAGCGTAAATACGCTACGCTATGTAGCATAGCAAGCGCGTAGCTCTGGATCTACCCCATAGTGTTATATAATGTTTGGAGCACCTTTCCTTGGCTGCAACTCTTGCATTTATATATAAACTTGCACACATTTCATATATTTGAATAGAAGCGTGGCCTTGTCTTTTCTTTTACTGTGACGAGTCAGTAAGCCTTAGAGTCAGGCTATGGGGAAGGGAGTCTTGGGGTTAGACTGCGGGGAAGGGAGTCTTAGGGTCAGGCTGTGGGAAAGGGAAGCTTAGGGTAATGGAAGGGGAGGGTAAGGATTAGGGTAAGGGTTGAGGTTAAATCCATACTTGCCATTCGCAGCAGCGTCTTCTGTCTTCTGTAGATCGATTTGCTTTACTTCTGTGAGGAACATAGAAAGTGACGGCAGATAAGAGCCATATGGCCCCATCCAGTCTGCCCAGTTTTTTATTTAAAACTATACTGACCCTAGACCCTATTTACCCTCAATTTAGTTTGAGATTGCCAGTTCAGAACTGGCTGGCAGAGAATGGCCCTTTTGAAAAAGGGCCGTGTGCAGAGGTGACCCACACCTGTAACATGGTGACGCCATCTCATTGCACACCTCTGTTCTAGACATCCATGAAGAGTGCCTCCACAGCAAAGTGGACAACGAGGAGGGAAACCTGCAAGCCACTGTCTGTTAAATTATTTTATATGGTTGATTTTCAAAAAATAAATACACAAAATATATAATGATCTTTCTCATACAGAACTTACTTGATATATATGTTTTTCCTAATTAATAAAATAAAAATTTATTTTCTTTTGCAGAAAGCAATTGATGTGTAATATAGACTTATAGCTAGGTTCCCGCAAAACTAAGGTCTGCCTATTATAGTGACTGGCTTGTTACTAAGGAATTATAGAGATCATTATTCTGATGATAGGTGGTCAGACCAAGGTACTTTACTGTCTTCTGAGAAGAGATATGTAAGTCAGACATGTTCAGATGTACAAAGTTGGGCTGCAGCATGTAATAACAGTCAAGAAGTCCCGAACACAACTTGCTACACACTCGCTGACATTTAGGTGGTATTTTTTTGGAGGTAAGGGGGTGGCAAGTAGTAAATAGTAGTAGTACAGTGATGATGTGCTCACATGGTTATGTAAAAACCAGAGCTGAATGCAGACATAGGCACGTGAAGTGACGCAAACCAGTTGCACCACATGTGATGGTCGTCCAAGTCAAGAGGAATGACACTTCACAATTTTTAGATTATTGCATGCTCTGAGCACAACACAATATGGAATGAAAAGCTGCTTGTGTATTGTGTAACTAGAAAAATAAATAATATAATGAATAAAAAATTAATTTTTTTCATACTGTGCATGCTAATGCTTATGCACTTTACTCCTGACTTCTGAAAGAGAGGCTAAGTTAAGTTTGCATATGTGCATTCCCTCATAGCCAGTGTACATTATACTGTAAGTGTTTCTTCTTCTTATGGTTTCCTTACTCCTGCGTGCTTACATTGAAAATCTTAAAATAGGCTCTGCTCTCCCAAAGTCCATCTGTGTGATTATGCATTATCATTTGAATGATCGTTTAAATAATACTATTTAAATAGTGTGGGCTTGGAGATCTCTGAATCTTTTACTTTATGATCCAGAATGTATAAACATACGTTTCGATCTAGTCCCCTCTTGAGTTACCTATACATGTTAATGGATCTTGATCTGAAATACTTTACTACACATGTTTTATAACTACAGCTATTATTAGATTTGCTCTCTGATATAACTTACATAATTCATTATAACAGGTACTTTTTCAGCCATGAACATGAACCTTCAAAGTGTTTAAAAAAAACAAAAAAAAAACAAAAAAAAAAACAATTTTTTAAATAGTTTGTTGTCCTTTTTTTTGGGGTATGGAATCACCATTAAGATAACAAGAATTTTCCTTTATCCAAAGTAAACCATACTTAAAAGGAGATTTAACGTAAAGAAATAAAATCCCCCCTCCCGCACTAGGTTACGAAACTATAAGCTTCTCAATTACCTCAATAAAACGGAACAATAATTTACTCTCAGAAATGGTAAATTAGGGCACATCAACAACACTGAGGGCCCGATTCAATTAGGGAAAAATAATTCGCCGGCGTATTTTTAACGCATTTTTTTTAAATCTACGGGCGATATTTTTTTTTCTTATTCAATTATTTTTTAGCGTTTTTGCTTTATCCAAAGTAAACCATACTTAAAAGGAGATTTAACGTAAAGAAATAAAATCCCCCCTCCCGCACTAGGTTACGAAACCTAGTGCGGATTTTTAACACTGCCCTATGTTGTGCCCCAACAGGGCATGCTGATGCTTGCAGAACTACAAGCATCAGCATACCCATGGATGATAGGGAATGCGGAAGCTGGAGCGTTACTACGTTCAGGTTAGTGTAGGTGGGCGGGGGGAGTTAGTCCTGTGTGAGCGTATTTTCCCTTGCTTAGGCCGGTTGAAGTTAAGGTAGCCTTCAGTCAGCGTAAGCGAGGGAAAATACGCTCAAACGAGAGTCGGGCAGAGTGCACGCCATTGGCGTAGGTCTGGTTCAGGCCCTTTGTGCGTAAGTGGGGGAACGTTTGCAGGTCTGGATCAACGCTAAATCAAGAGATTCCTTCTCATTTAGAGCAATATGTACCTAAAATCAGTTGTCTGTTTATTGAGTCTCCTATTAAAGAAAATTTATCACTGGTTTTTAGTGCCACTCATTAGTTGCTTCATATACAATTCAGTACACTACCATATAGATATACATTTACTGATATCCATCATATTCTTGCTCTCACCATTAGGGATGCATGTTTGTTAGTAAAGGCATTCACAGCTGTACTGGCCATCGTTTCTGGCAAATAATCCTTACGTAATAATAATCCTTGTGATGGCAACTCTACCGGATGTAGGGCCGAATCCAGACTCCTGAATGCTTTCCAGATGGGGGCCTGTCAGTCAGTGTGGAAGAAGGGAGTTAACTCCACCGTCATTTCCCTCTCTCTTGAGTAGATTGTGTGTCTTACGCTGCCATAGGGCAGCTTTAAGTTACACAAGTGGATCGACGGTCCGTCCGACCAATGATCTGCTCATGAATACCTACTTCCTCACCATCTGTACAATTTAAATACTTTCCTGCCCACCTTGCAGGGTGGGGGGAAAGCATGGCCCCTTTCCTTGTGATTCCTATCAGACTGAACAAAGTTCCATGTGATAGGAATTATGTGTGTGAAACGCATGTAACATCTGGATGGCGCATGCGAAAACCCCTTAAAACACCCCACTTACACACTTGGGGTGACATAAGTGGGGGGATTTTCGCAGGTCTGGATCCAGCCCTCCCAGTGGCCCGGTTAATAAGGAGAGCTATGGAAGTCCCTACTCAGATGAAGGGATATTAATGTAATGGAAATATGTACATAATCAGTGTTAAGTAGACATAGAAAAAACACTGAGGAGCATTTAGAAGGAGAACTAACTGTCGATTCATAGGTATGTTACATAAGGTATGCCTAAAGAACAAAGTAGTAGTAGATAACAGGAGTGACTGCCATAATTTTCCTGTGAGTCGGCGTCACTCCCGCGACTGCTCTCTCTCCAAATACTTCCGTGGCATTTGATAACAGTCCCCCCATATATTAAATGTTACGCCATTTCTTAATAATATTTGGATAATTAATGAGGAGCAGTCTTGTTTCCGAATGATATATTTGTTAATATAAATATATAACGGAGTGTGATGTGTCACAACTCATGGTCGAATGCCAACAACGTCATCATTTCTACCATGCATTTTTATACAGTTATACAGGGTCCTCTGATGTGTTCGTTTATTGTTATGTAACAGACTTTAACAAGATTTCTTAATTTTTCCACCACAGATATAAAAAGCTATCCCATATAAAGGGATGTGGTGTGCTGGTACGATGCTCTGTTATGTGACAGACCATCGTGCAGCAGTTAAATGCCAATTGGCGGCAATCTCCAGTTTCAACAGCGGATGTGCAGCGACTCCCGGAGTCGAGATGATTTTTCCGCTGATAGGTTAGCGCTTGCATCCTAGCCTTAACCCTTAACCCTCCCATAACCCTAACTGTCCCTTCTTTAGGCTTAACCTGAGCCGCCACAGCCTGTCGCTATTGGGGATGGGTCCAAATAGCAATTTTCTATGTGCCGATCATTCCAGCAATGATACAAGCCGCCATTCAGCAGAATGATCTATTTATTCTTATTAAGTGTTCAATTCAGCAGTGGGATGCATAAACCTTTTACCAAGCATTAGTAAACCAGCCTTTATAACTTTCTAGTTATTGTGACCTGGGAATTTTGGTCATTACAGATTTGTCATTTTGATTAATTATGTCCTTATTCTTTTTTGTTGTTTAAAAATATCACCTTTTTGTCTCATTGGTGAAGTTTGGTGCACATGTACAGAGTATTAATGCATATTTCATATGTTTCTACAGTAATTAGGATGCAATCTAGCATTTGTGGATTTATGTAACAGTCCTCCGTTGGCATTTGTAGAACCCTTTTTAATGGTTTGAAAAGAAAAACATGTTTGCAACTGGAAGGTGCCTGAGTAATGTTTGTTTCATCCTTATCCTTTCGATAGATGTATGAATTGCCATTAATATTGAATGCTGCATGTACTTGTAGGAGTCATTTAAAGTGTTAGGTTTACACCTTGTGAACAGTGTAATTTTCTATTGGAGGTGATAAACCTATTATTCAACTAGTTGTCACAGTTACTGGATATAAGCATAGGCATCATATATTAGTTTTTTGATGTGTAGTTTAATGCCTATGTTGTAGCTGTATCGTGTTTCTTTTTTACCTGTATTACTGGTAAAGTATTTGCAGCTGGATGGTGTCTCCAATACATTGTGGGTTTCTTGCAGTCTGTCCAATCAGAACAATTAATGTGACAGGCTGTAAGTCTTTCATCTGCATCCAGGCAGCTACAAAACAGGAAAGAAAAGCTATATATCTCATAGTTGACGATAATACACACATACACACATACACACATACACACACACACACACACATACATACACACATACACACATACATACACACATACATACATACATACAGGTCCATAAATATTGACACATAGACACAATTCTCATATTTTGGGCTCTATACACCACCACAATGGATTTGAAATGAAACAAACAAGATGTGCTTCAACTGCAGACTTTCAGCTTTAATTTGAGGGTATTTACATCCAAATCAGGTGAACGGTGTAGGAATTACAACGGTTTCTATATGTGCCTCCCACTTTTGAAGGGACCAAAAGTAATGGGACAATCGA
>WWET01000830.1:165713-180631 GCA_011038615.1 Limnodynastes dumerilii
GAGCGTGTCCACTATACCACATTTTCTGCAGCAGAGGTTGGAGGCAGATGAAAACATGCAATGTATTTTTGCTGGCTCTAAGTACCAACCTGTATACACTTTATAAGCAGTTTCTTTGATACTCGTGATGATGGTAATTCTAAGTCTTATGGATGACCATTCCTTATCACCCAGGAGAGTCCCCATGTCCTTCTCCCATGCCTGCTCATTGGGTTCCCCGTCTGCCACTATGTAGTTTCCGTTTTAAAAACAGTTTAAAAAAAAAACATTTGGATTCTTAGTATTGTAATATTTGATGAAATCATGTTTGTAGTGCAAACGTTTAGCCCAGTCTCCCCAGATAATCAACTGTGCTGCTTCTAATCCAGCTACTGAATTTGGTGTAGCGACTCCTCACAGATAAACAGCTCTGTCATACATATACATCTTCCTTTATACTTATGATTTTTGTCACCATAATTACCTAAGCAAATACTGGTGCTATGAGTTTTGCATATTTTTGAACCATGCTTGCATCAGTCATTTAATAGAGGTCATGCCATTGCCCCTTGCCATGTTTATATGTGCCCGCTGTGTAATGTAGTCCTCTAACTCTACCCCTGCTGTTATTATTTAGCATACTGTTGGGTTATAGAGGAGAAGGATAATGTTTATACATACTCTCTGATCTGCTACGCACGACTGTTTGCAATGTGCGTACAGTTTTTAACAGTAATTTTGCTATACGGAGAGCCACAAGTACTTCTATGCCTTATGTACATTACAAAGCTCCTTTAGACTTGTGTTTGGGATTGATTGTTTAAAATATTTGCCTATTTACATATTTATGGCTCATGTTCTTAAAATCCCTCAAAGACTGACTGTTAATTTATTTGCGCTGTGCTATGTAAACGGCAATGCTATATATACATTTTATATTTATGGGTGGAAGAATGTTGCTGAGGGGTGCTTTGAAACCACCTTTTTAGCTCTAAATAGCTATTGTGTACATATGGTAAGGTACTGCTGCTTAACAATTAGTAACTGCTTTGATGAAACTAAATTACATTTTTAAGTTCCCATCAGGAAGTCGCTCCACATATCTGTATTAATGTATTCAAGGCTCGAGAAGGAAAGTTAATTTTCCAGCTTAAATATTTAATTCAAGCTTAAAATTTAGTCTGTAATTAGAGCTCCCAAATGGCAGGAACATGGAGTATTTGTCCATTTTAATTAGATTGTTGTTTACCTATTAATTATATATCATATCTTGTCATATAGTTTTGATGGTAACAGATGGTGCTAGGAGTTAGTAAGGGTTTGAACAAAATAAGATTCCGCATGATTTATTAAGTTGCACTTTATTAGTGAGTGGTCTGCTTTAGTTAATTCTCTGGGAAAAGAACTTAGCAAATTTTTAACTAATTTTTATATGATTATTCCTTTGTGGAATGAACATCCCAGCATCATTTTTCATTGGAAAAGAAAATATTACATTTTCATTTCTCTCTGGTAAAAGTAACACTCCTAAGCTGTCATGCTGTATAATTTGATTTTCTTAAGATATATAGTTGCCTCTCTGAAAAACTCAATAATAAAACATTTAATGTGCTAGCAGTGTCTCTGTCATTCCTTGCAGAATTTCTGCCTTAAATGTCTGTCTGTCTATCTAGCTATCTGCCTGTGTTTGTGTGTGTTAGATTTTATCAGTCTGGCTGGCTGTCTGTATAGCATGTTAGCTTCTTGGGTTAATTCAGTTATTTAAGGGGAAAAGTTTTCTGTTGACACCTATGGAACATTGGGGTAGATCCAGAACTACGTGTGCCGTTCGTATATTCGCGGAGCGTATTTACGTACACGTAAGTTCGCCACACTCCCCTCGGCACACCCCTTGCACGGACGTATTTTGTCAAAATACGCTACCCAAACCCTACCTTAACTTTTCCAAACGTAACAGCATACGGACGTACTGACTACGCGAACGTACGCAGTTTAGCACGCCCATACTGTACACTTTAAATACCACCCCCCGCCTACTTCACGTAAAACGCACGTATTGTTGACGAACGTAAATTTGGCACGCCCACACGTAAGTATTTACGTGAGACATACGTGAATCACCCATACGTCCTAAATTACGCTACGTGAATGTGCGTATTTTCTATAGTGCGCATGCGCAGTGCGTTCAAATCTGCGAATTTACGTCTCCGCCACGCGTAAAATCGCGGAAATGCGTAGTTCTGGATCTGCCCCATTGACTCTTTCTCTCTGGGAAACACTGCTTAGTTGGTGCATGTATTGTTGCATAAATGATTATTGATTTTGTTTCCCTGTGTGCCACGGCATAGTAAAGGGCATTGTGTTGGGTTATATGTGTGGCAGAAACACAGGTGCAAAATTTTGTCCTTATTCCTTCTACAAGGTTAACTGTATAATTCTATAATAATTGTGTGTACTAACCTGCTAGAGCCTTGTGCAAGTTGCCGCTGCAAATGGCCCTTTTTAGAAATCAATTGCTACTGCCTCGCAGAGGAGAAACAATTGATCAACAAAAGAAGATCCTACAGCGAATGGGAAGTATGAATTTAACCCCAAACCATACCCTAACCCTCCCCTTACATTACCCTAACCCTCCCAGTACATAACTCTAATAATAACCCTCCCATTCCATAACCCTAATAATAACCCTTTCCTTACATTACCCTAACCCTAAGCCTCTCTTCCCCGCAGCTTGACTCTAAGACTTCATTCCCCGCAGTCTGACCCTAAGACTTTCCTTCCTGCAGCCTGACCCTAAGCCTCCCCTACCCTCCAGGTCTGCAGCAGCGTTTCCGAAGAATGGCTAAGTATGCTGATCGGCATAATTACCCATTCGTGTACTGCATTAATTACTGAAAATAAATATATTTAGAAACTTTTCAAACAAAAGTAATCCATTTTTGTATTAATTTAGCAATAAAACCCATTCATTTTTTATTGTTTTAATACTTCATTCAAATAAAAAAAACCTGATTTTTTTTTTGTTCGAGAAGTCTGGAGCTTCTGACAATGGCAGCAATGACAGCGCTTCGGCCTCATTGCAGTGAGAGCACCTCTCCAATTCATATAGTAAAAAAATGTCAAATTTGACATTTATTAATACTCTTCTTCCTTTAGTTCACATGAAGTTAACTCCTCTTAACCTAGCACACCCCTAAATGCATATAGAATTAACTTGCCTTTTTCAGTTCACACCTAATTAATCTCTTTTTCCACAGTTCACACTGAAATGATATACACATAAACACACTATGTTAACCCTAGTCCTAACGCAGTTGATACATCATTAACCACCCATCCCCAGCTAACACAAAAGTTAACTCTCCTCCTAATAATATTAATATTAAGTAAATCCTTACCCTTTATTCATCCTGATTTAATCACTTATTCTTTTGAACATTAAATTAACTTCCCAGTCTGACTCCAGACACAATTTAAAAGTTACACCTTCAGTGACTTTTCTTTCCTGTCCAGGGATACACAATACACATGACTGTGTTTACTGTAAATAAGTGGGCAGACCCGGTCTCTCCTGCTGCAATAGAAGAGTAGAGACAGGGTCCATTCATTCATTGTCTATAGATCAGTGGAACCACAAATATTGTGCACCCTCAGAGTTGGCACAGATCCCCATCTTTACAAAGGAAGAGTCCAGTTATTAAGTTCAAAAAGTTTGTAACAATGGGCCGGATCCAGACCTACGAGAGCCTTACAGGCGACCGAGGTCATTACGGTCGTCCTCATAGCAGGGAGTGCACGCCCAGTACCTGATCATAACGAGGCTTCCCCTTCCCCAGTCCCTTCATTACCATGTCTATCTCCGCCTTCACGGCGGAGATACGTCATTTGTAATGGGGGGGACAGCCCCTTTCTTATAAGAACCGGTGTATGTAACCCGTTATGTATGCTGACCCTTATGGCTTCGTAAGAAGTTGTGTACATGTACGTAATTCCCTTGTCATCCGTAGGGCTGGATCGGACCCAATGAGCCTATGCATTGGACATGACCCTTGATCAGCAAGCACAGTTCAGCTGCAGTTTGAAGGGGAGGGGGGGGGGTTGCTCCTAGACTTACATTTCTAAGAACAGACATTGGTCAAATGCAATTGTTCAGTTTTTGTAGTGTTCACTGAAGGATGTAATGGGTCAGTCATATTTCATATATCAGTATTGTTGTTTTACTGTTTGAATTCTTTATTAGTTTAGTTTTTTGCATTGTAATCAGTCTATACTATTTTTGCAACTATTAGGCAGTATCGTTGTTGCTTTACTTCATCTGACTGCTTTATAAATTAGCAATAAATTACTGGACCACTTTATTATTCTACTAATTGCTTTTCTAAGATCTTGCTTCTAATAAAATGAATAAATACGCATAGAATCAGTTACTGCTGAATTTATCACAGGTAATCACTTAAGTTCAGGAAAATAAAGAGCAGCTATAGACACAATTGGGTCAATGAAATATTCTTTATTACAGTATTCCTGGAAACTGATTGACAGCCGAGAAGATGTTTTTCTGTCTCATCTGTGTAAAACAGTATGGAACGGTATTTTAATGCTATTAATGGCAACATACATTATCACCTTTTTTGTCTCCTCTCTTCAA
This sequence comes from Limnodynastes dumerilii, assembly GCA_011038615.1. Classification (NCBI taxonomy): domain Eukaryota; kingdom Metazoa; phylum Chordata; class Amphibia; order Anura; family Limnodynastidae; genus Limnodynastes; species Limnodynastes dumerilii. Next base: position 170,341 of record WWET01000830.1, read on the forward strand.
GCAGCTTGCTTTAAACTTTAGTATATGATCAGCTTTTTTGATTGGATTACTTTTTTACTTTTAAGGCATTTCCTATATTAACATTTAAGACCAAATAGCAAGTTTATTTGAAAATAAAGTATTCATTTATATTTAGTGTTGCTGGAAGACTATTACACAAGTATGACAAGACTTCAACATTGCAGTAGCAATGTTGTGCTACTATAACAACCAGAGTAAGCTTATTGCTCCTTGCTTCTCATCTTAATGCATAATTGAATAGCCCCTATATTTAAGTAATGGCTATTTCAGAAAAAAGAAATGAAAATAATACCAGGAAAACGCACACATAACTGTGGGTGTTTTAATAAACTATGTATTGAAAAATATATACATATATCATATCCAAGCAGGGTTATAGATCGGGAAATCTGTATCCCCCTCTTGGCTAGCTTCAAACGTTCCAGTCTTTTTTTTCTTTCTATGCTGAATAAAATGACCATAGTTGATATTGTTTAATCTGTCCGGTGTTATAGAAATCCGTATTTAATAAGGTTGACCATTATTCTATTGGCACCCAATGGACAACAGTTTTAACATGTTGACCTTATTAGTTTGACGGTGTCAATCTGTCGAAACTGTTGGATATGTTACCATATATTGTAGTCAATATTACAATAACTCTTACATGTGCCAAATTATTTACACGAGCAGTGAAATCAGTAGTGGGAAATATACAGAAAGTGGGTCAATAGAGAGCAGCGATAAGCTGTAGGCGGAAGAGCAGGTGCGAACTAGAGGTGACACAAGGTACAGATGTGACCACATACACCTCTATACTCCATGGTGCTTCTTTTACATCAAGGAGACTAAAGCTAGCTGTAGAGTGTTTAATAAAGCATAAAGGTCTGTTTAGTCAACATTTTGTTACAATTGGGACTCAATCTGAGCATGAGCAATAGAGAAGAAATCACCACATCATACACAAAGTAGGAGTTTCCAGGCTGAAACCTGTATTGCCCACTGCCCTTTGTTTCACTGTAGTAGATGTGCAATATTCTACCAGATAAAAATCTTTTGGTGCAGAATGTGAACTTAATGTGGTCCTGAAATATATTCTGTCTCCTGTAGGAGTAACCAGAGTAAATGTAGGTGAGACAATACAAAGCAAGCTGAGTATAACCCTATGTTAAATAGGATTGTTTAATGTTTTGAAGATATAAACAGTAAAAAAAAAAACTGATGTTAAATTACAATATTACAGAAATAGACGGTCTTTTTACTCTTATTACACTAAACAAGTCGAATACCTTTGTATATTTACAATATTTTCACTAATCAGCTAATTGGCTCCTATAACATGGTTTTGATGATGTAATACAAAGATATTCTGAAGTATACTATGATGAACAATGTTTGCTGCCTTATAAAGCTTGTTTATATACCTCGTTTTTTTTATTTAGGAAGGAAAATTGACGATTAAACAGTTAACCTCTTAAATGGGAAATACCCATTGGTTTTTTTGGGGGATAGGACAATTTAATTACAAAGGAATAATGGGAGTAGTTATTATTATTATTATTATTATTAATGTTTATTTATAAGGCGTCTTACAGAGGCAATGGCAAATCCAATAGTTACATATACAGTACAATACAATAATTAACAGGGTATAAAAACATGAATAAGGAATACGATACATGTGGAAAACAAAAAATAAAATACAGTACAGAAATAGCAGAACAATATGTAAGGAAAATAAAGATGCTGGATATGTGTGTAGGAGCAGATGATTAAGGAGAGAGATAGACAGTAGAGATAAAAAGGTGGGAAGTGATGAGAACAGGGTAGAGGGAAGAGGACCCTGCTCTGTAAATAAGGTTTGGGTGGAGCCTCTTCTTGCCATTGGATCCCTTAGTAAAAAGGACTCTTAAGCTGGCCATACACTAGACGATTATCGGTCCGATATCCCACTTATTGGGTGATCGGGCAAATAATCGCACTAGTGTATGGTACAGATCAATTTTTGAAACGTCAAATAAACGCACCAGAAACGCTCTGGTGCGATTATTTGATCTTTCAGCAGGTTTGATTTTAACTATATTTTTTAAACAATATTTTAAGGGCAGAGGAGGTGTATGGTGCCGATAACAGGACATTTCCCTTGCGGGAAATCGTCCCGTTTATCCCCCCCTGTTGGGACCGATAATCGTTGTAGTGTATGGTCAGCTTAACAGACAAATAAATTTCTCCTCCCAACCCAACCTTAATGATGCAATGAACTATAACAATAATTGTTGGGTGAACTAGAGCCAGAACAGCTCTTGGCTGAGACAGAGAACAGTGCAAGAGAGCATAATTGTTGGTCCATCATAAACTGAAAGATATTTATTAGCTTACAAACGTGAATTAGGTGCATTTGGTGCTTATTTGGACTTTGGCATTATCCAAGGCAGCTAGACAACTATGTAGTCAGCTGTTTGTATTTAATTTAAGGTGTGAATGTTAATAGTGAACTGACCTCTATCCGACCCATTTATGCACACAAAGGGCTGTATCCAGACCTAGTTAAGTGCTTGAAATTAGTTACTCCTGGGCTAAACCATGTTAATTGCAGAGAAGTCATATTTCATCTGTTTCAAACAGTATTAGAGTTGAGAGGTGATGTTTCCTATCCCAAGTCTAAATAACAGTGTGATAGTAAAGCTGGTCAGTATCTGTGTGCAGTAAGCAATTCAAAGATATATCCCTGCATGCAAAGAATACAATTAACTTTACTCCCCCTGCAATCAACATAGTTTAGCCCAGGAGTAACTAAGTTCAAGCACTTACCTAGGTCTGGATCAGGCCCAAAGTGTGTAAGTCGGGTGTCTGGATGCAGGCACGCATGCCCCTGACAGATGTTTCACAGCGGATCTCCAGGCGTGCACAACTTAGTTTTGTACACCTGGAGATCTGCCCAACAAGGCAGCTCATGTCCTCCACCAGCCTAAACTCTGTAAGCATTACAATTTTACAGTAGAAGAGGTTTTTAGTAGTTCCGTGCGGTGACGTAAGTGACCAAAAGTCCACACAAGAAAGGGGAGTGACAGGGGAGTAAACTCCCCACTTCTGTGCGGACTGGCAGGCCTTTATGTGTGCAATAAACGTATGGAGGCCAGGATCCAGTCCCTAGTTATGGTAATTCCATGATAACACACAATCACAGTGTTGGTTAGATTTAGCCATGGCAGCCAGGCCTTGGTGGTAGTTATAGAGAGATGTTTTGGAAATGGTAACTTGGTTAAACTGTTTTAATATCTATGCACTGCCTTTCCTTCGCCATCCTTTAGTTAAGTAAATTTATTCTTTGCCAAAATGTTTGTGCAACAACGTGTCAGTGTCTTATTTAGAGAGATTGTAGAGATTAGGGATGGAGTTAAATATTAAGATACATTTAGATAGATACATTTAGGAACCATCTTATCTTCTGCTCCTCCCATCTAATAAGCAAACCCCTCCCCCAAGTCTCTATCTCCTAAATTGTGCATCAGGAGCTACAATTATTATTATTATTATTATCGTTTATTTATAAGGCGCCACAAGGTATCTGCAGCGCCGTACAGACATACAGGGTAGGGATGGACAGCATAGTACATAATTAAATACAATTTAAATATAGAAATATCACAAAAATACAATAAGGTTAAGCAAGCACAGACAGCAAGGCAAAATGTGAGGTGTTAAATTTGGCAGATTAGGGTGGAGGGGATAGAGTGCAGTGAGAGGTTGAGAGGGATCCATTAGGAAGGGATAGGTTTAAAGGGTGGCGAGGAGGGGGGAGTGGTGGAGGAGGGAACAACACTAGGATGGAGAGCCCTGAGCTAACACACTAAATGGGAGGGATTAACTTACAGAAGACATAAGGAGGGGGAAGGGAGTGGACTGCTGGTGTGAGTGGAGGAGAGGGGAAGGAAGGATAAAAAGGGATAGATGTAGGATGCAGCAGGGATGTTAAGTGGAGGAGGAATAGGCTAGCTTGAACAGGTGTGTTATGAGTGAGTGCTTGAAGACCTGCGATGTGGGGGAAGAAGTCCTGGACATGTGCATGAGATGTGGTGATAAGTAGGGAGGTCAGACAGCGGTGGTTAGCAGAATGGAGAGGGCGGGAAGGGCATGTGTGCATGTTGATGAGGGAAGGGAGGCAGGGAGCAGTGGATGAGGATATGACTTTCAAGGTGAGGGTAAGGAGCTGAAAAAGAGTCTGAAGTGGACAGGAAGCCAGTAAAGGGTTTGACATAAAGGAGAGGCCGAGGTAGAGTCGTGTGAGAGGAATATGAACCTGGAAGCAGCATTGAGTATAGATTGAAGGGGAGCAAGATGGGAGAGCGGGAGACCAAAGAAGAGAAGGTTACAGTAGTCGAGGCGGGATAGGACTAGAAAGTGGAAGAGGGTTTTGGTAGCTTCATTGGTGAGGAAGGGACGGATTTATGCAATGTTGCATAGGTGTAAATGAGAGAGGGCACGTATGCGTGGTTTAAAGGAAAGTGAGAAGTCAAGGATGATATCTAGACAGTGAACATGAGGGGATGAGGAGACAGAGGTATCAATGGTTATAGTGATGGAGGGGGGGAAACAATGATTTACTTTTTGTTTATATTTAGCTTGAGGAAGCGTTCCGCCATCCATGTGTATTAGGGACGCAAGGCACCCTGAAATCTTAGACAGAAGAGAGGGGTTGAGGTCAGGAGAGGAGAGGTATATTTGGGTGTCATCAGTGTAGAGGTGGTAGTTTAAACCAAAGATGCTGATGAAGTTATCCAGCATGGAGGTGTAGAGGGAGAAGAGGAGTGGGACAAGGACAGAGCTCTGGGGGACACCAACAGGAAGTGGAGAGGGGGAGAGGATGAGCTTGAGGTGAAAACAGAGAAGGTGTGTTTAGAGAGATAGGAGGAAAACCAGGAGAGAGCAGTGTCAGTGAGAGCAAAAGAGTGGAGGGTTTGAAATAGAAGAAGGTGGTCAACGGTATCAAATGCAGCTGATCAAGGATGAGGATGGAGTAGTGGCCCTTGGATTTGGCAGATAACAAATCATTGATCACTTTGGTAAAGGCAGTCTCAGTGGATTGGAGGGGGTCCAGGAGAGAGTGGTCAGTGAGGTAGCTGATAAGACGTTGGTAGAATAAGCGCAAGTTTGGAGGGGAAGGAGAGAGGGGATATAGGTCGATAGCTGGAGGGTGATATAGGGTCCAGATTAGGTTTTTTGAGACATGGGCATACTTAAAAGAGGAAGGGAAGATTCCAGATCAGAGGGAATGTTGAAAAGGTGGGCTAGATGGGAGCAGGCAGTGGGAGAGAGGTGTTTGAGAAGGTGTGAGGGAATGGGGTTCACAGGGCAAGTTGAGAGAATATTGGACCGGATTCAGATTTAATAGTGATAGGTCACTTACGCACACATGCGCCCTCCAGATGTTACGCTAGGGTTACTATAGTAAGCCCATTTCCGTGGATGCTAAGTGTACAGTGTGGGAGGGGGCTCCCACACTGCAGCGGATCAGCGGCCGTATCACTGATCCGCATGTTAGACTTAATGCAGGCTTATGGCATAAGCTGCCATAATGCCCGCACGACAGAGGGGAGTATCAGGAGGTGTGCACTCCCCTCTGTCTCGTGTAATTACAGACACCCGCACGCACGGAAAACGTGCTGGGGTCTGAATCCGGTCCATTATTATTATGGGAGTGAATTCCGTCGCTAGTCATAGGAAGGAAAGAAGAAAACTTATGATGGTTGCATGGAAGAGGAAGGGATGGAGAGTTGGGGAGGGATAAAGGAAGCAGGGTGGAGGAGATGTCATTTCTGATAGAGATAATTTTGGATGAGAAGTAGGAGGCAAAATTGAAATTGAGATAGAGGCTGGGATGGAAGGCGTGGATGGGGAAAGTAGAGTGTTAAAGGTGGCAAAGAGGTGATCGGGGTTGGATGCTGTGCACATAATGAGAGATTTGAAGAAAATATGCTTGGCTTGGGCAAGGACAGAGCGGTAAAAGGAAAGGATTAATTTAAAATGGAAGATTTGCACCAGAGGCACTTGGCGGCGTGAGCGCATTGTTTGAGGAGAGAGTGCCATTGCTAGGGGTTAGAGTGGCGAAGGGAGATGCAGGAAGGGGGGCAGGCAGAGTCAAGGGCAGAGGAGAGGGTGGTATTGTAGAGGGAGGCAAGATGAGCTTTTTCATGGTTTTCTTTGTCCTTTAATCATTAAACTCACTCTCAATACATGTTGTTTAAATCGCCATATTTCCTAGTTCTTTATTTTTGTCATGTAGCTCTGGATGCAATCCCAAGTGAATAACAAAAGATATTTGTTCATAAAAGCACTGTTCCTGTTGTAAGCGTTTACCTGTTTTATTCATTGAATAATGTGCCAAATCTACTCTTAGCAGTATCAGTAAATGAATCTGGCTGATTTATATTATTGGATAAAGAAAACACATTTTACATAATGCATATTATTCACTAAAGCTGTTACTTTTCCTCCATTGCATAGAGCTGTTTCTCCGCTGCACAAAAAGTAATGTTTTTTTTTTTCTTGGATGTGATGTTAAAAACTAATAAAGATTCAGTGATAATTGAAATTTGTAAAAGTGTTTCCTAGTTGTTAGCCAACTGAAACTCACAATGCAAGTTCTGTCATAATAGTTTATTTTGTAATATTTCAAGTTGAGCTCTGTTATACATATGTTGCTGACACTATTTGGTTAATGATTGTTAATTACACTGAAGTATTGTGCTTCTGATCAGATTACTGATACAGGGTTCTCTCTCCCTTCTGGTGCTGGAGGATAGTTTTATTTACCTCTGTGAAAGTATGCAGTTTGTTTGGGGTCTTCTTTTATCATTTGGAGTATATTAGTTGGCAATATATTGAAATCCCTTTCTTTAAAGTTTGTCTGATAGTTCACAGATTTTCATCTGAAATCTAGCACCCAAGCACATATCAATTAGCCAAACGTTCTCATTGGATCTGATTCAGATCTCCGTGTGACTAATGTATGCACAGAGATCTGCCCTTGGCACTCTGTTCCTGCTTACGTAGTTCTGCACACTTACCTTAACTTTTCTGCACGGATCTGCCTCTCCCCACCCCCGACACTTAATTAGCATGTCTAACCCCGCCTGTACAGTGGGCTTTAGCCATGCGTAACTTTAATGCCGGCCTCTTTCACAGAAGATCTTCCATACGGAAGCCCTTCTGTCATGTAACATCTGGCGCATGCATACCCTTCCGTACTTAGATCTGAATCAGGACCATTGTTTTTACAGTTGCTATTTTCGTGGTAATGTAGAAAAGTTGTAGAATTAGTACCCTATATGGTTTTATCGATTCTAGGGGAGAACTAGCTTTGCATATTAGGAAGATGGCGCAAATAGTATTAGGACTCCTGTGACATCCAATCACAGTCGTGTGGCCATGTTCATGTATTTGGCCAGGCTTGGAACCCAAAATTAGTGGTCTCCCCTCACCCGCTTTTAAGTCTGGATTCAGTTGAGAATCATCATTATTATTATTAGTATTAGTGTGGTTGTATCTACCTTTGATTTATTCTAATTTTCACATTGTAAGACGAGCAACGCAAAAGTACATTACAAATAATAGAAAAAAGTCAGTGATTGCGTTATAACGGCTGCAGATAAAATATTAGAATGTGAAGTGATTCGTTTTTTATGCATTCATCCATGCTGCTAATATGGGGAAGAAACTACTAAAGTATGTCTATAATGGCCATTCTATTCCACGCATTTTTACCCATTTTCTAAAGCATGTATGTGAATAAGCCCCAAATGGTTTCAATACAGGCAGCGGTTTCTGAATGACTGGTTTACGTTGAATTTCTTTATGGTGCATATACAGTATATTAATACATATAAATTTTTGCAAATGAAGCAGCCTATATGTTTTATGGCTTTATCACTGTTCAGTATTTAAACTCTTTCAAATGTGCAAAGATTAAATGTTTAATAAAAATTGCCTGTTGTTTCCAACATCTGTGTTGGAAGAACAATGGGCCACTGGAGTGCGAAAAGCTTGTAAAGTTACAAAATGTATTGAGAATGACAGAAAGTTCAGTGAAGACTTTGCTTTTCTCATTACAGAACTACTTCTGTGGCTGCGATTACACTAAGAGCATCTTTAATTGCTTTAAAATCTGAATGCATGATAAGAATGGATTAATTTGATTTTTCTGTTACTACAAGTAGCAGATGGTTTATGTCTTAGGAATGCTCGTGTTGTAAAATGAGCTCCCCAGCTCATTCCTGATTGGTCACTGTTAATGAAGCATGCTGTGCTGATTATTGATTTAGAAAATGAGGATGACATGAGTATTGTGTGTGTTGCTGTTATAAATTAAAGAGGAGTATTTTAATAGCCAGCAGACATACACCTTAAATAACATGAAATATTTGATTTTCTATTCAGGTGGTCTCTGCCCTGTCAAAGTAATTTTATTGTTTATTAAAAAGATGTACTTTTATGGTTTTAGCTAACAAGCAGATGGTCTTTACTTATTTGTGTTTTGTATTGCTGTATGACCGATCGGATGCATGATAAGAACTCTGATTAGCTTGTTGTCTGCATAGCAATGGCATAGTCATATGGGGAATCTATTGAAAGCATATAATATGTGTTCCGACATTTGGGCTTTTCCCTGTCTTTAGCTTTTCGCTGTCATTTTTTTTTATTAATTTGATTTTATATAGCAGTGATTCATGTTCATTTTTTTTAACAGACTCAACATAGAAACAAATTACTTTCACGGCTTTAAAGATGTAGGACTTACTTTATGTATATATTTAGTTGCAATAAATATACATTCTGAGCTGTTAACCTCTTGTGTCTACATGCCGTTTGTATACAAAATCCACTCATTTTAAACACGAACCTTTTAAGCCTGTAGTCTTGCTTACGTTTCAGTGGTTAACAATATGCAGATACCCTTGATGTATAGGTATACATTAGGACTGGATCACGACCTCTACTGCACTCGGAGCTTCAAGCTTAGCAGCAGCGGAGTTCCCTTCTGTATCCTAACCTGCGTGTGGGCGAGGAAAGGGCACTCTGCTTACATGCAAGGGAGTCACAGGATCCTCCCTTAATATTTCTGTGCTGTCTCTGTGTAAAATGAGGATGGTACAAAAATCTGCATAGTACATAATGGTTTAAAGCAGCCCTTGCTGTACTATTTAAATGCTTACCCCTCACACCCTGCGTACATGTTGTACACATACCGCCCTGTCCTGTCCTGCAATCAAAAACACTTCCATTATAGCATACCCTCCAATATTTTTTTTATTGAAAATAGGTACACCTGGGGGGAGTGTCCATGAAGGGGTGTGGCTTGTCCTGTGAAGGGGCAGGGCTTTAATCTGCTCTAATTTGCATGTATGATAAGGTGTAAAATCTCATTTTACACCTTATCATACGAGCTGAGAACTCACAGGAGAGGGTCTTGTCACTTTAGCAGAGCTGTAGTAGTCTGTCCCCACATCACTGCTATAGTGATCAGATGCTGCTGGACTGGAAGGTGAATATAGGGGGAGGAAACTTCTGGGTCAGAACCCGGTACAGGAGCCATTTTAGCCGGCACAGACCATTAAAAAATGGTACTGTACCTGCTGAATAGGTAGAGTTGAAGGGTATGTTATAGTAAACAACTGTTTTGTCTAAATTTTGAGAGTAGAAAATGATCGTTTTGAGTAAGTCTGAATCCAGTCCATAGTGACTGATACTAAATAATTGTATTTTGTGTATGGTCACAGGGAGGACATACTTGTTCTAGAATGTTTTTTGTCTCTCTTTATTACATAGGGCCCTAAAATATGCATTTTGGATGTATGATTGCTGTACTGTACATTTTTTACAAACACCTTACACAGACCCCCCAACTGTCCCGATTTCAGCGCCCGCCTCCCAGCTTGTCCCACTCCCGCTGCTTGATCAGATTCTTTTTTTTTTGCGGCAGGGCTCTTCAAAGCCCGTAGAACAGGTCTGCGGTCATGTGTAGAATGGCTAATACAGGGCTCCAATGGGAGCCCTGTATTAGCTGTTCATCATGTGACCGCAGAACAGACACGAGACCGAGACGAGCAGCTGAGCTGTGGGAGCACCTTGGAGGAGAGAAGAATTCAATTGAAAGCAAGGTAAGAAAGTTGAAACAAAGGTTCTGGCATGGCATATGTGGCAGAATGGAAGCTCACTTTGGGGGCAGACACACTGGCAAAAAAAACTGGGGCAGATGGAGGCTGGGGGCAATAATTGGAGGCATGTACTGGCA
>WWET01000830.1:191448-208188 GCA_011038615.1 Limnodynastes dumerilii
GATGGGGGGTGTTAGAGATAGGGGCAAGGAGGAGGTAACCAATGTTGAGGAATGTAAACAACATATTTAGGATAAAGAACTATTATTCTCAAAGCATGTGTGCATTAAATTTGTGTTAATGAGACCTCTCAGGGAGAGTACATGACCCTTCCGGACCAAATAGCACTAATTACCTTTTGTTCCCAAATTTCCTATTGGTAGGACTATCTAGTTAATAAAAGAGATTCTTGTACAGATCTGTGTTTTTGAATTCTAACCAGGGAACCAGGTTGCTCTGAATTTTGCCCCCTCTGATGCTCCAATGGAAGCTATCTCCTCTAAGTACATATTGTAATCTAAGCGTTGATCCCATTCTTTCATTGTGGGGAGGTGTGGGGATTTCCAATTAGCTGGGACAACTGCCTTTGCAGCATTTATAATGCAGGTGGCATACTAAAAAATTAGATATAGACCCCTGTGTTCAATTTTGGTGCCAAAAATATGGGGGAATTGGTATGTCATCTGTCAGAATCACCTAGGAGACTATTAAGACTTTATTACAAAAGGGCCTAATTCGTGGACAGTCCCACTATATATGTTAGAATGTTTCCGGGGGTTTGGAGCACCTCCAACATGTATTAACGACAGAGGAAAATAAACTATAGAGCACTGTGGGTACTTTATATCATTGGGATAGGAGCTTGTAGTGTGTACTCTATTTGGCCTTTTAATGTTATTGTATATATTTGAAAGGCGTTTATGCTTTCAATATAGCTGCATTTCTTATATATTACTTTAGCAGTCATTAGTCATTTAGGACCCGTACATCTGTATTTTCTACAGTTTTAAATGTTTTCTACATTTTTCTGTGTTTGAATTTTGTACTTTATATTCCATGAAGAATAGATCATAAGGCTTTCAGGCTGATTCTATAACCCTCAATGGCGGTAATAGGCACCTAAATATGCCTATTTCCATCTATTACGGTAGCTGAACATAACAGATTTTATCTTGCACCTATATGCAGTGTTTCAGATTTGCGCAGTGTGTCGTTCCGGAGAATAGAATCATTCCCTTTAGTGATACAGTGCTTAGGGGACATTGGAGGTTCTTACTATGCTCTTGAACCTAGGGAGCATAAAGTGGAATGTTAACCTTTAACTCATTTGTATTTCACAATAAGGCAATGCTCAGATACAGTTGTCACTTTCTGGCTTCAAACAGCTTATTATGACGTTTTGAAGATATAAACTGAATAATAACACTTAAAAATGGGAAATACATAAAAAAAACTACTTTATATGCATATTATATTTTTATTATTAATTATAATAATTTGTGTTCTTTTATTTACCCATTTTTATGTATACTTTACAGCTAAAGCTAGGTTAATTTTGCAGGCTGTTTCTTGGTATATTGAGCAGTATAATTCAAAAACGCATTGGATGTTAGCATTCATTTATGGGGTGATATTTCTTAATTTGTGTGATACTTGTTAAAAGCCTCTGCAAATGCATGAAAAAAATAACAAAAAAAATACAACAAGGAATACAGAACTGTTTTGATGATTTTTTGTAAAACATATTTCATGGATTTTGGCCCGGATTCACAACACAGACGTATTGCGTATGGACGTATTGCATACTGTACATGCGTAGTATCTTTTTTTTACGTAATCAACGTAACTTTTCGGTACGTAGATTGCGTATATACATTGATTACGTAAAAAAGGTACTACGCATGCGCAGTATCAAATATCGGGAAACACCAGACGTATATGCAATACATCTGGTGTTGTGAATCTGGGCCTTAAAAAGTGTACATGAGTATATAATCACAGGTTACTCATAGGTACAAAAAATCCCAAAACGTTTTTGCCATTTTTGTTATTCTATTAAACTTTACTACAGTGCATTCACATGTAATACAATTACAACATACTGTATCACAACATAACAGTTCTGTGCAATCAGTGAGATGTCTTAGAACTGAAAAGAATACTAGAAAACTTCAAGTATAACATGTAAATACAAGCATATTGTAGAACTATTTGCAGAAAGATATTGCCATTAATAAATACATGCAGTGTCTGGGATGAGGACATTACAGGATACTAACTCAGGACTCTGTGACCTTATTTTACTAAAAGCAATATGAAATCTTTCTGTTACTCATGGTTACCTGCAGTAGTTGATAAGCTGCAGTTGGAGAATTGATAGACAATCTCCCTTTTGTCTTTCTAGCCTCCACTTCCAAAGCTGTAACTGTTTTCTATGGTGATTCATCCCTTATCATCTTTGCTCTAACTTGTGGCAGTGGCATTGCAGAGATTGATTTCTCAAACTGTGATTTAAGCATTCTCACTGGTATTTTTTCGTATGTTGGACACTCACCATCAATGTGCATCCAGCTCCTTCAAGTTTATGCTACTTGTTAGTGCTGGCAGAGCCTTGTGGACAGTGTGCTGCCTGTATTACCTCTGTATGTGTTTCTCATCAGTTTATGTATGTTATCCCTGTCTTTATGTGCCCCCAAATGTGTATCACTATTCTATTTATCCCTGTCTATATGCACTCCCCCCCTTGTGTGACTCTATTATCCCTGTCTATATGTGCCCTACAGTGTATGTCTCTATTATCCGTTTCTATGTGTTCCCTCTTCTATGTTTCTCTGTTATTCCTGTCTATATGTGACCCCCAGTAAATGTCTCTATTGTCCCATTTATATGTTCCCCCTTTTTATGTTTCTCTATTATCCCCTCCTAGCAGGGCCGCCACCAGAAGTTTTGGGGCCCGGGCCGTGATTCTTCGCAAAGTACTTCCTTGCGCATCAGCCTGCTGATGTATAGCCTGGTACAGACCACCAGCGCAAGTATTGGCAGCAGGATACTTACTGCTGGAGAGCTAAGGTGAATATCAGCAAAAGTATCAGCTGTCCCCCTCTGATGGCGGCCCTACCACCCAGTGTATGTATCTAGTATCCCTGTGCATATGTGCTCAACCCCAGAATATGTCTCAATTATCTCTTTCCGTTTATTAACCTGTCTCGTTTTATGTGTTGTGTTGTGTTGTGCTGTCTTCCTTTTTGTTATAGATGTTTACCATAGTGAGGTTGTGATAGAATAATAAATGTGTATTTAATATCTAGTCTCCAAACAAAACTAAACCCCCCCAGGAACTAGGAGTTAATGATCCTAGTGCCCTGACAGCTTCCCTAAGGAAGTAACTAGTAGTTATCAATGACTTGTTTGCTGAGCTCCCTCTCATAAAGAGAAATCTGAAGGGAACTAAGGTTATGTGTGCAGCAGGTTAGGGTCTGGCTGCGGGAAATGGTGGGTTAGGGTCAGGATGTGGGGAAGGGAGGGTTAGGGTCAGGCTGCGGGGAAGGGAGGGTTAGGGTTATGGAAGGGGAGGGTTAGAGATAGAATTAGGGGTAAGGGTTGGGGTAGTTTTTAGCCTTACCTTTCGGAACACTGTGTTTGGTGCTCTGTTGATCGATTGCTATGCTTCATTGAGGCATAAACAATCGATATCTCAGCCAGTTCGAAACTGGCTGGGAGAGAACAGTCCTATCGAAATAGGACCATTCTTAGTGGGGACCCACAACCTTGTTGCAGGCCCTTCTGATCACAGGAAGTGCAGTCCAAAATACATTTGTCTATTCATTCGTTAAATTAAAACAAAGAAAAATATATTTTTAATGTAACAAAATAAATAAATCATACTTCTGATAGGAATTCCCCAGTTCTCAGGGTTGTATAGCAGCCACATGTGTTGAATACCTGATAATTAGAACTCCCTCAAACCTTAGTAAGTGGCACTATAGTGTAATTATGATCTTATATACACCTATACCATGGTGTTTATCCCTGAATAAATTATCAAATTAAAATAGATTTATTATATTGTTATCTGTGACCCAAATATCCAGGAAAAATTTAATTGCTTTAATGGTGTGAGTTACAAAATAAGATGGATGGAACTCAAAGTCATAAAACTGGTCATAGTCCCGTTCTCCCAATCACCTATCACTTTGCCAAGGGGAGGGGGAATAGACAAGAATGGTTTTAAAAGGTATGGTATCATCAAGGCATCGTGATCTTTCTCTGACTGGTGGAAGGTATGTTTTCTATGCTAAACCTCTAGCCACAATGGGCCTGATCCAGAACAACGCTTCAAAGCGAATTTACGCGTGGTGGACACGTAAAATCGCTGTTTAGAACGCACTGCGCATGCGCACCATAGAAAATACGCACATTCACGTAGCGTAATTGTGAACGTATGGACCATTCACGTATGTGTCACGTAAATACTTACGTGTGGGCGTGCCAATTTTACGTTACTCGAAATTACGTGTGAAGTAGGCGGGGGGAGGTATTTAAAGTGTACAGTATGGGCGTGCTTAGCTGCGTAAATTCGTTCAGCCCATACGTACGTGTGCGTATGACAGCGGTTACGTTGGAAAAAGTTAAGGGAGGGTTTGGGAAGCGTATCTTGACAAAATACGTCCGTGCAAGGGGTGTGCCGAGGGGAGTGTAGCGAACTTACGTGCACGAAAATACGCTCCACGAATAAACGTACGGCAAACATAGTTCTGGATCTACCCCAATGTATTATTTGAACAAGGTGAGGATTTCTTTTTTTCATCCTAATTTGTGTGTGTGTGTGTGTGTGTGTGTATATATGTATATATATATGTGTGTGTGTGTGTGTGTGTGTGTGTGTGTGTGTGTCATTTCCTCTAACCCTTTTACTATTATTATTATTTTTTTTATTAGCTAAGCATTGTACTCTTTAGTAAATAAAGTGTTTCTTATTTGCCTGTTCATATATGCTCTAAAGCCCTGAAGAAGTTTTTGATCTGGCTACATTAATCTAGAGATTGTGGGATTAAGAAACTGAGTAATAGTTTTTATAAAAGTTATAGATGTTTACCATAGTGAGGTTGTGATAGAATAATAAATGTGTATTTAATATCTAGTCTCCAAACTAAACTAAACCCCCCCAGGAACTAGGAGTTAATGATCCTAGTGCCCTGACAGCTTCCCTAAGGAAGTAACTAGTAGTTATCAATGACTTGTTTGCTGAGCTCCCTCTCATAAAGAGAAATCTGAAGGGAACTAAGGTTATGTGTGCAGCATTACCGACAACTTTGTCAGTTGTAGGAAAATCTTAAAATTAGCATCTTAGTTTTTCCATCACTGAAAACATGTCTGTTGCAATCATTATCTAAAATGATGTTTATCAAATTATTGGCAAGAATAAAAATATAACTATTCCTTAGAAGCAGAGTCTATAGTACTGTATGTGACTGCTCTAGTGTAGGGTTATGAACTATTTATAGGTTGCCAATGTATGTTACTTACAGAAGAGAGAGTAAGGGAAATAAGAGCTTAGATGCTTCACACAGCCATCAAGGGATTGACATGGTTCATTAATATATGTATGCATTAATGGTGGTGCAATAAAACTTTCAAACATGAGTTTGCATACCTTTTTTAGAGCAATCCAAAATTATTTTAAAAAGCAAGATTGCACTCACTTCAAATTGCTTTGTTAAATTTGCATTTATTAGAACAGTTAAATGAATAAAAATGAAAAAAATAAAATAAAAAACAGACATGAAAAATCATCAGAATACCTGTTTTGTATATTTATTTAGAGGTCTCTTCCAGGTGTAGAAAATCAGGTGGTATAGCCACTGTTGTGATGCCATCAGGGTTGGAATTGGGTGTCATTGAAAATGTATCACACATTAGAACTGATTAAAGCATGGTGCGATATCTAGTAAATGAATAATGTGTAAGAGAAAATGTGGCTTTATTTCAAATAAAATGCCTTATTTTCAATTAAAGGATTAATTGAACATAACATATTTAACACGTTGATTAATATATTCAAATTTATCATGTATCACAAGTGCTACATATTCTTTGATTAATGCCCAATAAATCTGTACATATAAATTTAGCTGTAACGCATAGAGCAAGAGAGGCAAGAATAGGCTTTTTTGAGGTGTAAGAAAGACATATGTTACATACATAAAACATTGTGAACATAGGCATGATGGTAACATTGCGGCCATCGTGCCTGATAGGTCCTGCTAAAATCACCCTATTCTTTTATCACCCACATTGCGCAGTATATGGGACAAGCATGATGTGGGTGATACTGTATTTTGTCTATGCGACCAATTGCAAACATCGCGCATGTAATATGGCCACGAAGACATAAATAAATAAAAAAGTATAAATTAACGAATAAATAAATACACCTCCACCACAGAGACACTTAAAAAACAACTCTAAATACCCTGTCTATTAGTGCACTACAAGTCACAGCAAGCCCAGGCTCCCATTAAAGATTTGGACATGCTGTTACTCCAAATGCCATCATGCCCACGGCTGCCAAGGCATGCAGGCACATTGGGACCCACCAGTGCTCTCTGCAACCTGTTATGACCTCACAAAATATTTTGGCTGACCCAATACAAATTAAATGCATAAAAATTAACTCTTTAAATTAAAAAGCAAAAAGCCCATTAGACGTCACACACACAGGTCTTGCAAGTAAGACCGTCCATATCATACAGCCAATTAACCAACTGCATATTTTTTTGAGTGTGGTAGGAAACCAGAGCACCCAGAGGAAACCCATCCAGACACAGGGACAACATACAAACTCCACACATTACTTGTCCAGAACACTGAACAAAATATTCTGCTAATCTGCTGAAATCAGATAGTATTTTAACCGGTAGCCTGTTCGGTGTCTTTTTTTTTAAATGGCATGAGAAGGAATTGTAACTATCCAGTTTACTAATTTGTACATAAAAGTGCACATAGTTAAGTGAATGACTTGCACATTTTTACTCAATGTATTATTCCATATTAAAGACCATGTACACTAGGGTTGACAAATAGCACAATTCTAATGCCTTGTACTTGTACCTTGTCCTCAATAATGTATTTATATTATATTTTACTCTTGTTTTCTCCACTAAGCTAGAGAACAAAAGCTCAAATGCATTCCATTAATATATAGAAAGAAACCCACCAAGACCACTAGCTTTGATGTACTTCAGTAATATTATTCTTTTGCACTCTTCTACACAATAAGGAACTAGTCCTAGTTTAATATCTACATGCTGACCTACCTAGTGTTGATCTGCCAAATCCGTGACAAAATGCATTTTTTCCCTCTTTAAACTATTTCTAATAAACTGCTGGGCTGTGAACAATCCTCCAGGCTAAAATAAACCCATGACAAGGAGCCACCCTAAGCATAAAAAATATGCTCTCTCCTCCTTTTATGTTATATCTCTCTATATCGCTCTATAAATGTATAACATTTATTTATATTACATGACAGCCATTTTCGATTTACTGACAGCAGACAACTAATTGTCGGCTGTGTGTATTTTAGAAAGCGACTGCATTGTGAAAAGAACCCTGCGAATTGCCGTCGGACCTGGCGGTTTTCATATACCAAAGCTACAAGTTAGTGCATGGGAGAGGAAGTAGTGTAGGAGGGTAGATTTGGAGTTAGGCTGCAGGAAGGGGATGAATGGGGGAAGGTGAGACTTAAGGCTAGGCTACTGGGAAGGAAATATTAGGGTTAGGCTGTGGGGAGGGGATGAATGGGTAAAGGGGAGACTTAAGGCTAGGCTGCTGGGAAGGAAATATTAGGGTTAGGCTGCAGGGAAGGGAGACTTAGGGTCATACTGCGGGGAAGGGTGGGTTAGTGTAATGGAAAGTGAGGGTTAGGGTAAGAATTACCGTAATGGTTGGGGTAGGGGAAATAGAGAGCGTCACTTACCTGTCTGTGGTGGGGCAGGAAGTTTCTTACTAGATCCATCGCCGGGAATGGGGTCTTGAAAAACGTAGCTTTCGAAAAAGTGGCGACCCACGCTCTTTGATAATTAAAGTAACAAGCAAATGAGCCCCTTACTCCTTTTGGCTTATGTGAGCTTTTAAGCTGGACTCTCACTAATTGGCACATTTATTTTACAGTGGGCCAATATTATCCAAAAGCAGCCATACTATAGTGAGGATATAGCCCAGATATTTTGCTTGTGTGTGGTCACTTTGTTATATCCCCGGCGATCCAAAGTTTATTCTGCAATCCTGCTCTTTATACCGACGTTTAGACTCCCTGTACGCCAGCTGGCGGGATGTTTCTTTGCATTTTTACACATGGGCAGAACTGTAGAGCATGCAGCCATTTCAGATCATAGCGCAACCCTGGCATCTGTAGCGGGAGGGAAGAGGTGGAGGGACGTAGTCATTGACAGTAAGGGCGTTAAAACATTTGCACCTTCTGCAGGTCCTGTCTCAGGACACAATAATCAACCCATTACAGCCACTTTTCTTTACATTTCAAATCTGGAAATTTATATACGTAATCATGAAATCACTGCTGCTGTTTAATGTTGCTCTGAATTCTGAAACAGCCTGCGCCATGTTTCCAAGTATATTTGCATACGGATTTGCTATCAGATGTATACAGCTGGATCAAAATAATACATTGCCTATTTTGTACCTTTGTTTCCAGTATATGTACGTATATGGGCTTCCCTTCTATTCAGTGCCTTAAAGAATTTATTTAAAAAAAAAAAAAAAAATTCATGAATGAATTAAGTCAAAGAAGAATTTTGAGTAAAATGATAGTCTTGTCATGAAAACTTCTAATGTCTTTTGGGAAAATACAACCTAAACTTACAAGCTACAACAGTATATTATATTTGAATCTAAATTGTTGAAAAGAAGTTTGTTCCAATATTTTAGCAGCTGTCATCACAAATCATTTAGGATGCCTGGAGATAAGATTTTTGAGGTAGGCAAGGAGTCTTCCCTTTTTTTTTATTTTTTTCTTTCTCTGCCATAGAATGATTGGTGCTGATTTACTGAATTGTAGCAATTGTGTTTGCAAACGGAGACAGCTGTTGAGTCAGAATTTTCACCACTAGAGAAATCTAAACTGCAAATTACATCAACATAGTAGGGAAACTATAAAGTGTGCCTTTTATTAAGGTGCATGTGCATGCCTTATTTTCTTTATTTTTTTAATAATTTTTATTAAGGAGAATTTGGGTTCACATGTGGGCAGATAGAAAGTTTTACATTGTATGTGTCTTTTTAAACTGAAATTATTGGTGGTAATTATTGCCTATTTATGATCTGATACTACAGATTTCTGTACCTATTATCAGTGTAGTTTTATCTGGGTTTAAAATATTTCTTTCATTTTACACTACTGAAACCGGCTTACTGCGTGGACCACTAATTCTACTAATTCTAAAAAGTGTGTTAGTTTATATAATGCTAATATTAATTATATTCACGTCCTTTTGTTAGGTTCTTAATTGCTTCTGTCCCAAATGTCGTGACTCTTGTAAGACTTTTTTTGCGGTAGTTGTTTTAAAAAAAAAAAAAACAAATGAAAGAAAAACCCCTGTGCTTTTTGAAATGTGGACAAAACATAATTTTTTGTGAGATGGACAAGGGGTGTTTTTTATATAATCTGTTTTTATGGGCTTAAAGCAACACAGGATCCATACATTTACAGACTTGAATCAAGCAATTTAGCAATTATGAGACAGACAATATTAAGTACACAGGTGTAATCAGGCAATCCAGATCTTCTGTTACAATAAGCGCTAACACATGGCCGCTCCCCTCACCAAAGGGCCAAAGGGTCTTTTTTTTTTTACTTAGTCTCACTGGGCTAAGGTTTGGAAAGCGTTATACAGAAGTTGAAGGTATATTATACTGGCAATTTGCATGTAAGTGATCCCATTGTAGGAAACTGCAGTCTGCAGCTATTCTTGCCAACATTAAACAGTAGCTACCTGCAAATACATAAAAAGATGTAAATTCATCATCTTAAGTCACTCTGTCAGTATATGGAATTTTTCAGATAAATATTTCAATGTTCTCAGCAACTCTTGTGAAGCAAGTTGTATTTAATGTTAAGTGGTTTTCTAACATGGGTCCTTTTTCTGGGGAGACCAAAGCTCCTGCATTGCATGAATGCTGTTTCAATACATGGAACATTTTTGGGCAGGTGGTTCATGCCAACTTTGTTTAAAAATCATGCCTGAGAGATGCAACACTTGTCTCATCTCTATCTGACTCCAAAGGACGCCAAGTGAAGTTCTGGGAGTATTTTAACTCTACTGTTGAAACTTTTGACAGAAAGTTAAAACTTCCCTTTTAAAAGGTTATTTTCTGAATAGAAATTTATATGATTTAATTCTGAGTACCAATTATTTTACTGCCTTAACTTCCCATAACTTTAATGGGACATATTGGTAAAATTAATGTATTTCAGAACCTGGAAGCAAGTTATCTACTGCTTCTCAGAGGAGGAAAATTCACATACCCAGTTTTAGTATATGTTTCCTTTTACACAGTGGTGAGAACATTTATATGAGCTGGACCAGTGTCTGTGAGAATATATGAATTTGGTGATGAGGCATAGCATCAAATTGTTGTTTTTCCTTTCTATTCACCTTCTATGCTCCCTCTCTGTTATGTGTACACAGCATATGTGATGTGCTCTTTATCCGTCCCCCTATTACATCCTTGTGGAATAAATGCAGAGACAAGTAGTTTTAAGTTGACAATGCTGAATGGCATATTTATTGTATAATTCATTTGGATTACTTGTTTTGCTTTAATTGCTGGCCGTCCTTTCTTATTTATTTATGACTAACAGATATTATGTTAGTTTATCCAGCTGCTTAATGCTTTCGGCTGAAAACAGGTGGCTATAATCATTTGCCTGTCAGGTCACTGGAAAGAGAAGGGAGACAATCATGGTGAGGAAGTGAGTGTGAGAATGGAGGGCACACAGAGGGTGGAGGTGACAGCGCTTGGGTTTTTAACGTTCAACTTACACAGCAGAAAAGAGGAACTGCTGAGACAATAACATGTTAATTAAGTGTCAGTAAATATAATTAACATAATCTTGTAAGATTATCTAGAGTTTGGTTCCTTTGTATGTTCTTTTACTCCTTGTTGTCTGGAACTATAACCATATTATTGTCATACGAATGTTCTCCACCTTTTACATTACAAGGTACTTATTTTCTATTCTATGGGTCTTCTATGCTAAATTAAAAAACAAGAGCAACAAAGCCTGCGGATAATAAAACAAGTTTCTTTCATACTGATATTAAATAAGGCTCATAGGGTTGGACACAGACCTAAGAAGGAGCTTAAAATTAAAGGCCTGATTCAGACTTAAGAAGGTGCTTAAAATAAGAGAGGAAAATCACTCCTGGGCTAAACCATGTTGATTGCAGGGGAGTCATATTTCATCTGTTGCAAACAGTATTAGAGTTGAGAGGTGATTTTCTATCCCAAGTCTAAATAACAGTGTGATAGTAAAGCTGATCAGTATCTGTGTGCAGTAAGCAATTCAAAGATATATCCCTGCATGCAAAGAATACAATTTACTTGACTCCCCCTACAATGAATATTCTCTCCTCTCTTATTTTAAGCACATTCTCAAGTCTGAATCAGGCCCTAAGAGAGGAAAGTTACTCCTGGGCAAAACCATGTTGATTTCAGGGGGAGTCAAGTTAATCGTATTCTTTGCATGCAGGGATATATCTTTGAATTGCTTATTGCACACAGACACTGACCAGCTTTACTATCACACTGTTATTTAGACTTGGGATAGGAAACATCCCCTCTCAACTCTAATACTGTTTACTGCAGATGAAATATGACTCCCCTGCGATCACCATGGTTTAGCCCAAGAGTAACTAATTTCAAGCACTTAAGTCTGGATCCAGCCCTATATCTGTAATCCATCTAACTTCCTTAGTTTAGGATCCAGTCCATGGAGCTCGGATCATCTTATTGCTCTTAATCTTACGTCTATGGCCTTGCTTTTGCCTTGGGTGAATCCACCAATCCATACAATGCACAGAGGAATGTCACCCAATAAAATGAGACCTGGGGGGGGTTAAGCGTCAACAGTTCACTTTTTAAGCCCCAGCTTTTCATGTAAGGTCTACAAGCTGCAATCAGAAGTACAATTAGTAATGAGTAAAAATGCTGATATTCCGTTACCGGAGAGCTGGTTATCCCGGCTTAGATGAAGTTTTCATCTTTGATTCAGAAATAAATCCTCACAAATAGCACGCTTTATAAAGCATTGCACACAGACACTGACCAGCTTTACTATCACACTGTTATTTAGACTTGGGCCGGGAAACATCACCTCTCTACTCTAATACTGTTTGCAACAGATGAAATATGACTCCCCTGAAATCAACATGGTTTATCCCAGGAGTAACTTTCCTCTCTTAGGACCTGATTCACGATTAAGAACGCGATAGGTTCTTAAATATACGCAACTAGTAGCAAGGCAACTTCTTCGGCACTCCCCCGGTTTTCAGGTTCTTAAGAGACTTACGAGTGCCATAGGGCTCCCTTAACTGTGGGTTCGCATTTCTGTGTGTAAGGCTTCTAATTACGAACGTGTCTGCATAACCATGCCTCCTTTTGCTCATTTAAATTCCTCTCTCCACCCAATATACCTCCTTAAAAATACGCACATAAAATATTACAGATTCTTAACTGTGAATCAGGTTCTTAATGTCAAGCTCTTTCTTAAGTCTGGCTCCAGCCCATACTTATTTGTGGGACCATGGGGAGAAAAGTATGGCATAGGGCATAGTATATAATGGTGACATACTTGCCTTACATCCACAACATGTTTATTCCCAGCATAGTGCAAGCACTGAGAAACATTTGGCAGAGTTTTAGTAAATACAGGGGATGTTTGAGCGCTTGTATGAAATAATGCGCCAGGCAGTAATTGTAAAGCACTATGTCCCTAATCAAGGCAGTGCCTTTGTATATAGTACACACTGTGTTTTTCATCACAATATATATTTATGGTTTGCTTAAAAGCAAAAAGTACACTTTACTTTTTTGTATAGGTAATAAAACGAACACAATAATAGTATTAACAAGTAGTAACTATGACAAGATAATTTAAGCCTTGCTGTGTTTTTTCCCAGCTTTATTTTTTCCTCATACACATACAGTACAATAGAATAAAAAAAAAGAACTTTCAAACACAGTTTAACTGTTAATATCCAGACATGTAGGTAAGAAATGTGCAGCATACAGGCAGATAAATGCTGCCACTGGTGACTACTACCATTACATGTTATGCAAATCTATCCTAAAACCAGTGGCGTCACTAGGGTTTGTGTCACCCAGTGATGTAACACATGGTGACACCTCCATGGACCTCCTCCTCATGTACCAGACCATACAGACTCTTTAGTAATGTGTGTTGTTCTAAGGTCTCTCATTAATTGTAATTCTTGTATATCGCTAAATGATGACAATAGAGACATAAATAACTAGCAAAATCATAATTACAGTATCATATGAACAGCCTGAAGTTTTTACATTTACAGATTCATGTGGTTAAAGCAGACCCCCTAACATTTGAGAGTTTAAAAGAGGGACAACATTTCACAGCCTGGTAGAGGGTGTGTGTCTTGTATCACCCAGTGGGCGAGTCTGGGGAAAGTGGGTGTGCCTTACACCGCCCAGAGTGCGGGTCCATTTATTATTTGTCCAGCCTCCATTTGTCTGCCCTTGTTAATATGTCCAGCCTCCATGTATAACTCTTTATTATATATCCAGCCTCCATATCTCTCTCTCTATTTTATGTCTCCAACCTCTTTTTCTGCAGCCTCCATATGTCTCTCCCCTGTTTATTTTTCCAACCTCTTTTTCTGCTCCTTTATTATTTGTCCAACCCTTCATGTCTGCCTCTTTATTATTTGTCCAACCCTTCATGTCTGTCTCTTTATTATTTGTCCAACCGTTAATGTCTGCCTCTTTATTATTTGTGCAGCCTCCATGTCTGCCCCTTCATAATTTTTCCTCTTACTTACCTTTGATGTATTTTCCCTTCCCCCATTGCGCTCCCTCTCTCTGTGTTTTCCACGTTGTCTCTCCTGGTCACATGGTTTGGCAGTACTGATAATACAGGGCTTCTACAGGAGCCCTGTAAGACCAAATCTATTTTCTATAATGGCAGTGACCTATAGGTTTTGTTACAGATTTGGTCCTACAGTGCTCCTGTAGAAGCCATTTACTACCTCTACTGTTGTGTAAAAAGCCCTGCAGCATACACAGCGACACGGGCTCAAAAGAAAAAGAAAATAAATAACTTTGTCCAAAGACAAAGAGGGACTATCCCGCTGGAATCGGGACCATTGGGAGGTGTGGGTTTAAGTGAAAGTGATTGTTTTTGTTATATTATATGTCATCATATATTATTGGGGGGTGCTACATTTATTTAATGGACAGTTGAATTTGACCTTAGGCTAAACACTTCAAAACATAAGAGAAGAGAAAATGTTATGTTTGTTGCACTTACTTCCTATGTAATTTAAAGGCATTGGGCCGGATCCAGAGCTATGCAATGAGTCCGGCTTACATCACTGATCTGCATTCTCATGGTGCAGACTTCTATACCGGAAGCCTTTATGATATTGGGGTGGAACGACCCACCATGCAAACTGCTTGTACATATGGTGGGCAGAGGATTTATGGAAATAGTACCATAGCGCAGCATGGTGGCTTAGTGAGTAGCACTTGTGCTTCACAGTGCTGATGTCATAAATTCAATTCTTGGGTTAGGCCTTATCTGTGTGGAGTTTGTATGTTCTCCCCGAGTCTGCGTGGGTTTCCTCAGTTTGCTCTGGAGTGGATTGGCCATAAAACTTACAGGGGAATTTTTCCAGTAGGTTGGTGGCTTCTTGAGGCCACTAAGCAGCCCCCCTTTCTTACTTTAAGAGAACTAGGATATTGATGGTAATGGGTAGTGGTCTATAATATGATGTCTGTATAAATCAGAGGTCACTAGGATGCTGTATGTGCATATTATATATTTGCACAGCTTGACATTAAGGTTCTTCTGTAATACTTTAGATTCAGAGTTGCACTTACACCTTTTTATAGGTGCAAGTGTACAGCTCAGCTATACCATTTTTCAAAGTAAGGGGTGCTAATTAATCTTAAATCTATTGCATGCAGGCAAAATATGTTACTTTTGCACACAGAACTCAAATACTGTATAGCTTTATGGTTAATTTTATAAAATAGATCTCAGCTAAGAAACTTCAGCTCTCAAATATAATTTTGCTTTCACAATGTAAATTTGCCTCCCCTTGCAGTTCAACATGGTATTGCTCAGGTCTACACTTGCACCTAAATAAAAGGTGTAAGTGCAACGCTGAATATCAGCCCCACTGACTTGATGCAGTTGAACAAAAAACTAGAAAATATTTTTCAGTCTTTAAAAGGTCCATACCACATCCTATGAGACCCACTGAGAATAACTGGTCCTTCTGAACCATTAGTTTGACACAAGATGCTTGATTTTCCCTTATATTGTTATTACACTGCAAACTAATGAATCCTAAAGACAATTCAATCTGGACTATGTCTTCCTTTAAAGAGCTATACATAACACAATTTTCCCTGATCTTGGATGTACAATGGTTCCTAGAGAATAATTTCAATAACATAAACCAAGACCTTTATATAAACATTAGTTGAGTTGTTTATTTTCATTGTATGAATATATGTTATTTGAAGGTTACCTTTTACTTTACAAAACAATAGAGACCAAGACACAAGTGTTTACAATGCTGCTAAGCTTCTAGTTAGAACAGAACTTCTTTCCTTTTGCTCAGAGAGTGTTAATAGTTGCAGGCATCTTGGTCATGATATCTTAAAAACCCATGCTGTGCTCTGTCTCTCTTCTGCAGACAACACTGTGTAAGCAACAGGGAGCAATTTGCAATCTCCCTTGAGTGAACTTAAAGGGAGACAGGAAATAATTCTGCAAGGGGAATACAAGGACTAAATTGTCTTTCTTTAATTGCTAGTATGATTTTACAAATTGCTTTTATAACTTCACAATTTTAGGGCAAGAAGGATATCAGCATTCTAAATGCTCATTAAGATTTCAGCTATTATTAATTAAGATGAAAAGTGTTATGCTACTTATATTACAAGATGACATAGCTCTGATTAGTTAGATGTGTGGTCTATATTTGTTTCTTAAAATATTCATTGTAAATTGTAAAATGGGTATACTTTATACTAAATATTATTACATTTCCAGCATTATAGAAAATCAATCCCTAAACATGTACATCTCTATGTCTAAAATACTTTTGGGGCTCAAGGAGTTAATA
This sequence comes from Limnodynastes dumerilii, assembly GCA_011038615.1. Lineage (NCBI taxonomy): Eukaryota > Metazoa > Chordata > Amphibia > Anura > Limnodynastidae > Limnodynastes > Limnodynastes dumerilii. Next base: position 207,676 of record WWET01000830.1, read on the forward strand.
ACTATAGAAAAACATGTTAAAGTTTCAACTTTGCTTACCAGAACTGAATGTCTCAGACAAAAATCACATAACAAATATGTATAGTTTATTAAGCTAAGACCAGAATAAATACTTTTATGCTACGAAATTGAAAAATAAAATGTGCAAATAGGCTAGGACTGTATCTGTTTAGCAAACCTTTTGTCACTTATACCCCGTTCACACTGAGCTAAAAACCCGGGACTTTGCCGGGGCAAGACCGAAAATCCCGGGTCTAGGCTCAGTGTGAACGGTCACACCCGCGTCGACCCGGGTAGAGAGACCCGGGAATAAGACACGGGATTTAACGAGGGGTAATTCCCGTGTCTGACCCGTGTCGCCCTCAGTGTGAACGGTGCGACCCGTGTTTTTTGTAACACGGGTCGCACAGAAAGAAGCTGATTGGGTCAAAAAAGACCCAATCAGCTTCGTTTCTTTAAAAAAAACACTTAATTAAAAAAAAAAGTTTTAAATAAATAAAAACAATAAATTAAT
>WWET01000830.1:217127-232339 GCA_011038615.1 Limnodynastes dumerilii
TATATATATATACACTTATTATTTACAAAACTGCTTCTCATGCACTGTTTATCAGCCAGTCATGGCATTTTCCACTTCATATTTATACAATGTAATTACATATGTATTGTACTTTTTGTTTGTTACTTTTGCTCTGTTTTAACCACAGTGCTTGAAATCTGAGAGTGTTGTCTAATTAGAAACTCTGCATTCGTCACTGCTGTTCTGCTACTGGTTCATTTTGCAGCGTGCAATAATATTAGAGACAAAAGCTAGTAATGAAGATAATTATAAAGGGATTTCTTTGTGAAAGTAGATATTGGAATATTATACCTACTGTGTTATGATTTCTATATTTTTTTTAACCCTTTTTTTTATGTATGTTTCTATTCAAAAGCTAGTAATGAAGATAATTATAAAGGGATTTCTTTGTGAAAGTAGATATTGGAATATTATACCTACTGTGTTATGATTTCTATATTTTTTTTAACCCTTTTTTATGTATGTTTCTATTAATTCATAGCAAAGTTTTGATGATTGTTCAATATTCTAAAAAAAAATCATTATTAAATATTTTAATAATGTAAAGTAATAATCCACGATGTTATAAAAAAAAAAATATAGTTTCCCAAGTAAATAAAAGAATTTTTGTGGATATTTCAAAATTAATTTGGTTGGCACATTGCTGCTTAGTGGGTTCGTGTCACATTGTTTTGGTGTATCGTGAGGTAAATGTTAGTATAAGTTTAGTTTAATTGTTATTTACAAATTGATTTTTCTTTACCAATTTTCATAAATTGTTATGTGGACGTCTTATAAAAAAGTGTGGCTGCTAATGGGCATGCACCATCTGTTGTGTGGCACCCATGAAATTGGGGCATTTGACGTCTCTGTTATATTTACAGGCGGCACATTGATGAGCCTTACTGTCTCTCGGTGCTGGAATTAAAGTTAAAGGGCTCTATTGACTAAGCATTTTTCATTTCATTTTCATGCTATAATGTTTTCTTGTTAAAAATGGGCATTATTGCATGAAAATTAAGTGAAAAGTATTTAAAATGCATGGATCGTCAACTGAGGATGGTGTTATTGTTAGAATTCCAGTGGTCTCCCCAACGACACCCCCTTTTCCTCCTCCCAATAACTGTTATTAGTGGGAGTAATTGGTCGGGAACATATTGGGAAGACCTCTAGTCCCGACATGCACCAACTCTGAGTTTTTAATGTCGGGCTTTAAAAAGTCCCAAAAGAGAGCCACTGCACATGCACCAGGACTTCATTCATAACTCAAATGAATGCGAGATACTATGACTATGATGTATGATGTACATCTCGCAGATCATTGCAGGACCTTGCCGGGGGTATTAATAAATGGGCTGAATGAAGTTGCCAGGCGAGCCTAGCTTCAGATAAGTAACGTTAAAAATGATATTTTTCAACCAGGATCCTGACAATTTACCAGTGTTTGCATACTTCCACTGTCCCAAATCATGTTAGTAGTCAATTAACTTATGACAAAATGAGCTCTAATATGTGATTGTGAATATGGATTGTAAGGCACAAATGTGAATGATTCTATGTGTAATTTTTATATCAATAACTAATTATACTTGGTTTATATTCTGATGTGGATGTTCAGATACTTTGCAAAAAATAGAAATATTACATAAAAACTACATAAGCAAATTAGTCATGTAATATTGTAATATATATATGTAATATTACATATTAATATTATGTACATTCTGCTTTTTTAAAACTCAGTTTTATGCTAATATTGTACATTTCTTCAGCCCGTATTAACATTATTCATTCGTCTTTTTATTATTAACTTTTATCACACCTCAAAGCAATTGGTAGGGCTACAGTAGCTTCAATGGCTGCTTTGACTGCGATAACATTTATACACACCAATGACTTAGAATGTTATTAGGTCTGAATTTATGTTTAAGAGAGCTATTAATTCATTTACCCCAAATGTTCATTAACAATGTAAATGTATGCTGATGTTGGAAGAGACAAGGGAGTGACTAATGACTCCTCACACTAACAACACTTAAAATGAATAGAAACTTAAGATAGCTAATCTTGAAGTAATCAAGACCCTCATTCAGCCTGGCATCGCTGTATGCTCTAAAACAGCTGTCAACTGATTAAAAAAATTACGATATATATAAAAATCACATATAAATATCTCCCATATACACATTTCCTCTGCCCTTGAATACTTTAGCATGAATCTATAATTATAAATTGTGCTTAAGTGTGATTTACATTGCGATAAGCCACAGTAGTAGCTTTACGATCTAGGAAGATTTAATTGTAATATGCAAGGTGATCTACTTCAAACATCACAATCATTACATTAGTTCATAATAGTGTTTTAACTGTAATGAAATATTTTTTAAAAGAACATTGTTTTGTGTGTGTGTGTGTGTGTGTGTGTGTGTGTGTTTTTGAATAACGTATTGCTTGCCTGTCTCCATTTTAGTGTGAATTGTGAGTGTACTTTCGGCCTTATTATTATTAACATGACAATTCTTTATTATCATCAATGCTGGCTCCACTATTATTCATCATGTCTTCTTGTGTTATTTACCATTATGATGGTACAGTTCATAAAAACCATTCCACAATGGGAAACTGAATGGCCTCTATTGATGACACTTACAGTATCACTTCCCAAACTGATTGTTTAACTTTGGGCTAACTTTAATAAACTGACCTGGCATTATAGGAACTTAAAGGTTTTTTTTCACTAAGCTAGGTGAGGTTGTGGCATGGTTGCCGACTTTTGGCAGCTTCTCTCCGTTTTAACTGTAATGAAATATTTTTTAAGAACATTGTTTTGTGTTTTTGTGTGTGTGTGTGTGTGTGTGTGTGTTTGAATAACGTATTGCTTGCTTGTCTCCATTTTAGTGTGAATTGTGAGTTATTAACATGCGACAATTCTTTATTATCATCAATGCTGGCTCCACTATTATTCATCATGTCTGCTTGTGTTATTTACCATTATGATGGTACAGTTCATAAAAACCATTCCACAATAGGAAACTGAATGGTCTCTATTGATGACACTCACAGCACCATAGCATTTACTTGCTCTGGGTGCCTTTAATCCATGCTACACCTTTGCCCCTTCAAACTTCTAAAATGGCTTCTATGGAAAAACACCCCCTCTCAACTGCTACTCCCAGACATGATTCGTAGTGGAATCCACAAAATGGAAGTTGCTCAGATCAATTTATAGGTTAATGCAAGCAGGTGCATAAATGCAGGTAGCAGCATGATATACAGGCCCACTATAACCACAGCACATACCTTCAGGGGCTTAATTCAGACTTCAGTTTTTGACACATAAAAAATTCCACCAGTGCCCATCCACACTGTCCAAGACATCTATGCGCTTGCATTTTAACCACACCTTCGTGCATGCTTGGACGTCTGACAGTCAGCTACCATAACCTTTCCCTGAAGTATGACCTCAGCCAAGCCTCTTGGTCAGAAGTGTCAACCAGAATGCATTATGATCAGGTAGTATGTACATGTTAAGTATGTCTGGTATGACATGGTCACTGCGCCAATAACAAAAGTACCTCAATTACCATTAGGTATTCCTTTACATTTCATTTTAGATTTCCATAAATACATTTGTACTCCTAGGTTTCTTTTTTCCATGCATACCTTTAATATACTTAGCACAAGAAGAAGAAATATGAGTACAGATGAGCCCAGCACTCTTGCTTTGCTCATTGTTGTCATATATTGAGTATTTAGTGTATGCAGCAGGAAAAATCAGTTGCTGTTTTGCAGGATGGAGCCTGAAATAATAAGCCAATCAAAAAACAAAAGAACTGTAACATACTTAACAGCTTGTTTCATAAAGAATATTGACATTATTTTTTTCTGCTGATATGCTGTATAATGGGAAGCACAGCTCGGGTAAGACATATGGAATTAATTACTTACATTTTACAGTCAACCCGTAATGAGACCTATTCATTGTAATCTACAAATTTGAGTTGAGATGTTTAGATCTATTCACAGACTTTCCTAACTCTATATGGATGTTTTACAAGCAGTAATATGGGAATTTAGACCTTTGTTACTGATACTGAAAATATGTTGCAGGTATTCTTTTGATAGCAATGATAAAAACATATCTCTGTACACATGGAGATGTAGAACAAGCTACTGTGCAAATGACATGAGTCCAAGTAAAATTTCAAAGCTGACAGTGGCCTCATGTAGGCGGGGCTAATTCTGGAGGCTAATTCTGGAGGGCTCTGCATGTCACCAATATTTCACTGATGAGACCACATCCATTACACCAGTGGGGGCCGATGAGTGCAGACAAATAAAATAAATCAGGCAGCCTCATTAAGCCACTAGATGCCCAGGAAACAGTCTGTTTATGGCCAGTGCTCACCTGAATCCTGTGGTGGGTGGTGGGAGGATAGGTCATACAGGTGACATGATCCACTGTCCTGAGCTTCCACTGTTTTAAAATTACACTTCCAACAGCTTCTGACAAAGGGGCAGGGTAGAGACCATAAATGGGCATAGGTTGGTATTAAAATGTAACATGGTATAAGCCTGGCAATGCACTGCAGACCAATCCTGAACAACTGTTATTTTGCATTTGAAAGAGTAGGAAAACCTAATGTAGGGTATGGCAATCATCTGTTGATTCTAGGGGAGTGGATAGTAGATGGCCACTCACAGATCCAATTACTAAAGAATTAGAAAGGGGGATAGATACACAATACATTTAAGTAAAAAACATTCTTTATGAAATGACCAGATTTGCTGATGTCTGTGAGAACGGACTACAAAAATGCTAGAAAATCTTCCGAGAGCTCCTTAGTTGAGAGATGCTCTTAGGTAATAAACCACCATACACTACTCGATAATCTACAACGCTGTCTACACATTCATGTGCTGTGACTCAGTTTGCATTTTTTCCAGTTTTTTTTTTTTTAAGTTGACAGAAATATGTCTCAAACAGTCATTTACCACACATCCTTACTGTATTCAGCCTTTCTTCATGTCTAGTAACTGCATTGATCACCTTTTATCTCTTAGTCATGGTAACTATGCCTACAACATGGTAACACAGCGTTAAGCATTGTTACCACATAGTGTTGTGCCTTGGCATAAATTCTGTTTACTGTCACTGCATGTGTTCCTTCCTTGCCAGTTGCTATGTCAACATTCAAAATGGCGACAGGTCAAATTGTCGACAGGTCAAGAGAGTCCCGGGTGACAGTGTCTGTTCTCTGTCAGGCTGTACGGACTTTCTGCTGCTAGGCAATGCAAAAGCCTTGCTGGAAAGCCTGTACAGTTAATCGGAGGACAGACACTGGCTATGGGACTGAAAGCTGGAGCCACTGGCCAGCCGGTAAACATAAAACAGCCGAGCAGAATGCCCGGCTAAAAGGGCAGAACACTTCTCAACTGTCGACATTTTGACTGTCAACATTTCATAGCAGACCCTGTTCCTTGGGGTTGCTTCTTCCCCCTGTTCGTTACAGGTTTATGATGTTAATCAGAACCCCTGATTGCATAGCTATGCATAATAAGTCAGCACTAACTGGTGGAAGCTCATAATAGGTTGCCTTTTGGGACATTGTTGTATTTGTAATACTACATAATATATTATTAATTGCAGAAAACATTCAGACTTTTCCCACTTTGTATATTTCATGTACATGCACATTTCCTTATGGGTTCTGTCACTTTTTTTTTTATAATTGAGATTATTATTTTGCATGTAATTAAGGTTTGGCTGATATATAAGTTTGGTATAAATGAACTGCATTTTAACCCATCCAGTGCCTACTGCAGTTCGTGTTAACAAATTTATTACAACTTGTTTTTTGCACGTACATAATCACAAGTGGAGGACTTGGGTAATTTAATAATTATCGCTTGATATCACTAGAATTAATTTTCAGCATTATTGATATTCTCAATCGAGAGCTGCACTAACTTGAGTACTCCACATGTGTTCCCCCCCTCCCCAAAGTTATTTTCTCTTTAAAGAATGTGTATCTAATTTAAATCTTCATCTTTCAGTAGTCTTTGCCAGATGGTATTTAATACAGCCGGTTGGTTGGTTGGTTGATGTGCAAATCTCAAGATACTGCAACTTAGTGCCGTGTGATTTAGTAAGTCCACTGCAAATACTAACGGTTGAAAGCATTGTATTTCTTCTAAATATTTCCTCCAAAGGATTGCACCCTGATGCAGAGTGATATTGGCAATCAAATTCCAGGTGCAAATGAAGTGGAGGGGAAAGAAGATAATAACAGTACTGAAGTATTACTTACTTTACAAAATGACAGCACACAGTCTTTTGCCTAAATACAGTACTGATTATAAATTGATTATTTGACTTCATAGGCGTTTGTTCACATCTTCAGAATACAGGTGAACGAATTGGTTTATAGAGAGGTAAATAATACTGATTCTTATTGCAGTTTGTGAAACTCATAGTATAGTGTTTTTTCCATGGGCCTGATACACAGTTTAGAGTGTGGGTCCCCGCAACGAACAGCCCTATTTCGATAGTTGGTTCCCTGCTAGTTGAGGCAATATGGCATAGCGATCCCCGGAGCACCGAACACGGTGCTCTGAAAGCAAAGTAAGGTTCCCCCAACCCGCTTCCTAACCCTAACCCTAAGTCCCCCCCTCTCGCAGCCAAACCCTAAATCCCCCTCTAGCAGCCTAACCCTAAGTTTCCCCCGCATCCTAACCCTAAGTTTTCCCCGCAGCCTAACCCTAAGTCCTTTGTGGCGGCTGATCGCATACTCACCCATTCAAAAATAAATTTTTCACTGCTGCCATTCGAATTAGGAACAGCCACGAAGCAACTTTCGGCTGTCCCTATTTCGTAAGACAGCCTTTCTTAGCGAGGACTCGCAATGCACAGTTTAGTATGTCCGGGTACTTGCACACGTCATGTGCATAAATGTACCCGACCCCGGCCTACTTGCACATGTGCAGAAAGCCAATTGCGCACAAAATGCAGCAGGACAATGTACACCCCTTGTCGGCATGGACTATAGAATCGCAAACGCGGATGTCCATTCCGTAAATTGGTTTTTCAGGCCTGTAATCTTACTTAATTCTGGATCCAGCAGTTTAATAATTTCTTTATCAACTATTTTTTGTTTATAGTGCCTGCATATTATATGGATTATTGAACTTTACAAATGCAGTTTCATATTTCTTTAAACAGCAACGGGTAGGTATGATGTCTTGTAAATTATACACAGTTTGCTTACCATTATTTTGTTCTTTACACAATTGGTTATCTATACTGAGTAAGATATCTGTGACTTGTCACTTAATGGGTGGGAGTTAGGGACATGGCTGTGCTTTTCAGATGTTTGTGGAGACACTTATTGAAAATAGACGTTCTAAAGAGGAGCAAAAACTCATGAGAGGTTGGTAGGATTGATAACCTGTTTCCAGTGTAGGGTAATTCAGGATCGCCATAAGGGAAGGATTAATTATTTCTCTGATTCGCATTTCAACAAGTGGCAGGGATGATGGGGGAGATCTTGTGAAACAAAGCGGGAACGCCATACCGCCTGGTTTGTATTTTACATTTCGTCTCAGTGGCCACCATGCTGGAGGAGCAAGCTTGTGAAAGTAGGAAAACGATTGTCCATTTTGACTCTCTAAGGGTTTCAGGTAAGCCCTTATTCCAAGCTTCTGAAAATGTATGGGAAGAATGTGAGGAGAACAGAAGAGTTCTACGCCTGTGGGATGAGTTCTCTGACTGCGAGATAGTGTTTCATTTGTAGCTATGCCTAGAATTGTATGTGCTGTACTAAATAAGCTTCCCTGAACTCAGGAAATCAGGCCATTGTTCCGCACCAACTGATAGACCCTACAGAACCAGCTGGACAGAAAGTTGGGGGACTTCTCTGATAGAAAAATCTTTCAAGTAATAAGCAGAGGTCTCTCCTATACTATATTGTGGGTCCCAAAATAGCATGTGTGTTATGTGGAAGGGGGGAATTCTATTGAGCGGGATTTGTGTAAAAGTTTTCAATCTTAAATCAATGATGGGCATCAAGATGCATATTTGGTTTGTAAAGGGAGAAGGTTGGTAAGGGCCATGCAAGCTTCACTTAGCGCAATGAGAGTAAAGAGTGATACATTTTTCTTATGTAGGGAATCTTAAACATCTTAATCTTTTGAAGTGGGTTGTCCACTGGCCTATCCTTTGTTTTTTTTTAGGTTAATAACACAGGACCGTATTGACAAATCCGTATTCACTACGTGCGCATTTTTACGCACGCACGCAGGAAGGTAACACCCATGGCACTCCCCTAGCATGGCCGGTTTTTCGGTGACTTACGCCTCCATAGGGCCCCCTTAACTCTACGTGTGTACTTACATGCGTATGTTACTTCCGTATGTGCGTATTTTACTAACGGCACTCTCAAAAGTTCATTTAAATGCCCCCCCCGCCAACTTTCACGTAACTTCGAACGTACGGAAAACAACCACGCCCCTCTGTACGTTTGTCCCCCAGTGCGAATCATAAGACCGTGCCTAAAGTACTTAAGTATGTAAATACTACGTAATTTGCGTGGAAAATGTTACTACGCATGCGCAGTTAATCCACTCCTAAAAATACGCACGCAATGAATACGGCCCACAGCATGATCATGCATTTGTGAACTTCCCATAGGAAGATTTTAGAGATGTTTCCCATACTTTTTAAAGAGATATAGTTTAACAGAGTCTCTTCAAGAAGAGCACAGGTTAGGGGGTATGAAGTACTGACTTAAGGAACTTCCAAGTCCAGATCCTATGGGACTCCCTATGCAGCTGAAGTGTAATGTGTAGATTGGGGCATGGTAATTGATAATGCCTATACAGACATTGACAAGATTGTTTAGATAAGAATTAAAAGGTCTAGGAGGAAATAATCAAGTCTTTTGGTGTGTCAGTAGAATGTAAAGTTTTCAGCATATTGAACACAATATGTTATATTTATTTTTCTTTACTATATGTGATTTGATGTTTATATTTATTGAAAGTGGTGCCCAGTAGTAACTTTCCTCTCTTATTTTAAGCACCTTCTTAAGTCTGAATCAGACCCTAAGGGACATAGGTATCACTGCCTTTGCCCCTCTCTCCAAATCCCACCTATCCCCATTGATTTCTACATAAAGGATAACTATTTAGCAAATTTCAAAAGCTTTAATTTTTCATAATTTGAGCACATATCTTAACAACATTAACAATTCACCCCTGGTTGTTGCTTTACATCCTGACTTTATAATTAAAAAGTAAAATAAAAAAATATAATACAATTTTGCAACTTCAGATTGGCAAAAAAAGATGGCAAATGTGAACTGGGTGCCCCAAGAAAAATGTGTGACATTGCGACAAAAGCGTTACAATGATCCCATAAGTAACTTTGAAATACACATTTTGCTTGTTAGGACAGTCAGTTGCAGTTATTACGCAAGCAGATAACCCAAAACAGAAGGAAGGTCATTTATATCAATTTTGTGAAGCCGTGATAGTAATGACAGGAGTTGCCGCTGCCATGTTCTATCATATGGGGGTTTTATTTTTTTTCAAGGGCATTTGGCAATTGATGTGCTCCCCTAGCCACACTTCATACAGGGTAGCCACTCTGTCTATATATTTATCATTTTCCTTGTGACGGGCTCTCTCGGTATCTATGCCGCTAAGGGGTTTTCTACTTCTAATGAAAATCTTTTTCAATCTAATAGTGATTCAGCTGTGAAAACCAGCATACATTAATGATGACAAAGAAGTTTTACAACGAGCCAACATTTGCTTTTGTTCTTTCTTTTTTCCATTGCCTAATGATGAATTGCACACACAAGTGTTCCAGGTTATATTAATTTTTCCTTTCCCTCTCCGTAATAATAAATGTCTTTAGTGTTTACCTTTCCTGTTACAGCGCCTTATTATTACTAATCAGTTGTAATTACATGTATCTATTTTTAGCAAACCTTGAAATATATTTAATTTTTATTATAAGGTCGTAGAGGGAGAAAATCATAAAACATACTATATGGATTATGTACAGTTATCTCAGTCTGCTCTTTGATAATACATGGCTTCTTAATAAAGTAACAACATTAAATTTTAAGTTGTAATTAATAATTTAATACAAGTATGAAAAAGATTATTATATAGAATGCCTAAAAATAAAACAAAGTCTTCATATCTTCTAATATTTGTTTTTTTATTTGAAATAACTTGTCTTTGACATAGGTCCCTAGCTGGGTTTTTATTGTGAATACAAAAAAATGCATCCTGTAGAATGTTCTACAGGATGATATTATCTGTCACAGTGCGGCCTTGCCATTTTCATTCAATCAAACCCTATATAAAAATTGCGAGGTGAAACACCCAGTATAGGGGTTTCTGTTACCACTTGCTCATGCATACCTTTGTGTTGCAGTATTGGGGCTAGATTAGTGGAAATGTTGCCCATAGCAACCAATCAGATTCTAGCTGACATTCTCTAGTATGTAGTAGAAAAGTGAGAGCTAGAATCTGATTGATTGCTATGGTCAAAATCTCCACTTTTCCAAACTCGCAGCTTTGTAAATCTGTCCCTTGGTCTCTGTTCTTCAGTGGGTACAGAGCATGTTACCACCTAAAATTACCAGTTGATGGTGCAAGGTGACTCACACCCCGATCACACTAAAAACCTGGGTCTTTCCTGGGATAATGAACATGGCTTATAGCCGTGTTGCAGCTACTCAAACTGCAGCTACAACCCCGGGTTGTAGACTTTCACACTGGACATGTGTCTGAGGCTCTCCATCCCCCAATTTACATATTTTTAATGGAACCCCCCTTAACACAATAGCACAGGTTAGGCCATCCCTGGGAATAACCCTGGTATCGACCAGAGTCACAGACTCAGGGCAACAGACCCAGGTTGACCCTTTCACACAGACACCCAACCAGGGCTATTCCCGGGTTGTACCATTGAAGGAAAAGTTCCATGTCATTGTAAAATAATAAATACCATAAATAGTTTACAATTTATCTCTATAGGGACTAGATAATAACATTGTGTACTCTGGATTTTTTACTTTGCTTATTTCTCCATTATTTTTTTTTACCAGATTAGACTATGTAATGCTTGGTTAAAAAAAAAAACAGGTTCGGCATGTCATACCAAACAATACATGTACAGCGCTATATGTCAGCACATATACAACCAGCATGCTTAGTTAATAGCTATGTTGGGTTAAGCTTTGCTGCCCAGCATCAGGCACTTTCTGTAGGTGAGTCTCTCACTTGTCTGCTCATATGTGTACTCAGAATATCTTTCTTGAGATAATTTCTCATTATGACAAATATTGGCCTGATTTTATTTACTTTATGTAAAGAGGTTCATCCGTACATTTCTATACGCAACTAACTGTGCAGTTAGTGTCCCGTAAAGTGTATATTGCATGTGTAATGTGTAATTAAATAATAAATTATTGTCGCGACTCACCGTTTAGCAGTCATCTGTGTTGGGATGACTTGCTTGTATTTTAATCTTCTTCTGCAGATCTTCTTTCAAAGTTGCCGCTTCTGGCCCTTTCGATGACGCACCCTTTCTTCCTCCTCAGTGTCCCCGCTCTTAATGACTAATCTGTCGCTAGGGGGCCCCCTTTTATAGGAAAAATGACAATGAATTTATTATTTAATTACACGTTACACATGCAATATACACTTTAGGGGACATTTTATGACGGTGGCCACCTTTTTAAGCTAGCGACACAGTAAGGGACATTTTCTACACATTTTAGTCAGGGTTTAACATGTAGGGTTATGTCATTTAATATTACAAGGTTTATGTGGGTACTTTTTTACATTTATAATGGACACAGTACACATTTCCTTACACAGTTCTATCACTTATCAGGCTGCTGCTTACACTACTATAAGGATTAGCAGGACCACAAACACATTGCCATGCTTCTCTTTATAGTAGTATATGCGTCGGCAGGATAAGTGATAGGAAAATGCATGTCGATTTTGAGATGGAGAATCGCCGTGCTTTTCAATAGAAAAATATAGTGATTTTTCCATTTAAAATCAATTCACATCGACGACGATTCAACATCGATTGCAAAAATTTGGGCATAGTAAATGTTGTGAATTTTGCCAAAAATCGGTGCTCAAACACAGCGATGACGTTCGATGTTGAATCGCTGTCAAAAATCGACTTTAGTAAATGAGGCCCATGAAAGGGGGGAGGGGCTGGGGTTAGGATCAGGATGTGGGCAATGGAGGGTTAGGGTCAGGCTGCCGGGAATAGAGGTTTAGGGTTAGGGTAATAGAAGAGATGGCTTAGAATTAGGGGAAGGGTTGGGGTTAGTTTTGCCACTTACCTTTCGGAGCACTGTGTTCAGTGCTCCAGGGATTGATTGCTATGCCTCATCAAGTTTGGAACTATCGAAATAGGGCCATTCTAACCGGGGACCCACACCAGAACTGCATATCAGTCAAATATAGGGTACTTGTATTTTAATATTTGGATGGCTAATATCAGCCTTTGCCGACACATGGCTCATTACACCTTATCCAAGACTGCCAGTAGGTACCCTAAGTGGCCAAGTGCTGAACTAATGCACCCAATACTGTAGGGGTATTTTCAAATCCAGCCCTGGAGTTGAGATTTATTGAGTGTGTACTGTAATAATATTGTTTGATATTATGATGAAGTCTAGCAAGCGTACAACTGTCCTACATTGAATATTCTAATCAGAATTCTTACTTGTCTATTTTTCATACCTTAAATTTAAAAAACAGCTTTTAAGCTCTTGTAAACATTCTGAAACCCAACACTAGTATACTCTGCTCTTAGGCCGCACAACATGTTATGCGTACTTACAAAGGCGTCTGTTATTTCAGTATGCCTATGCTATGTGATTTTCAGTAATTAAGTAATAATTAGTTTTAGAAAAATTTAAAATCTAAAACACATTGTCATGATATAAGTCAATATGTAAGAAATATGAATTGACCTTTTATGGCCCTATCTGGAATCAGACTTTAATTGCTCTGGTCTGAATACTGTGTTTACTTGTAGCTAGAAGAAATGATTGTGTGTACATCATTAACCTGTCAATTTAGTTTTGTTCATTTCTTGGATTCTCTTAGCTGAAGGAATGTTCTATATTTCTTATCCCAGGCACAGGAATTATCTTAGTGCAAGTCTGCTTTCTGCATTTTCGTCCTTTTATTTTATAAGATACTGTTTCCATACTGTGTGTCATTTTGTTATCAATTTTGTATAAAAGCATTGTGATATTTTTTTTTATCAATTAATAAGTTCATGTCCTTGTGTTATTACGATGTCATGTGTCATTTTTTTTTTTTTACCATAAATTTTTTATAGAATTTTCAATAAATACAAAGGAAGGAACAGAAGAGAGAAAAAAAGGGAAGGGGAATACGTTAGTCACAATATTCAAAACAGTGCAGTTTGCAGATCAGCTTGGTTATTAAACGCTAGTGTTAGTGATAACAGAAGAGATAATTTCGAGTTTATAATAATTCTGATCATAAGTATGTTTTGTTAGATTTGTTTAAAGGAGACCCGAAGACCTCCTAGCGACAGTTGCATGCGGTCCAAACCGTCTTGGCTGATATCGGGTATTGAGTCATATTGGAGGTGAAAAGGGGGAATTAGTCATTGTAGAACAGCTCAGATTTTTGTTTTTGATTAACCCCTTATCTCACATATAAGTCAGGCAGCCTCCGATGAAGTCTGGGTTGTGACAACCATCTGTACACAACTTATCAATGTTTTATTAAGTATCAGATTTCTTTGTTTCATGTAATGTTAAGTAAGACTTCAATACCCCCTTCTCATCAATATAAGATTAGGGGAAAAGCTTCAACTTCTGATTATATAAATGACTTCATTCATGCACATTTTGTCATAATTTTAATTCTGGAAGATTGGAAAAAAAAAGTAAACCAAACTGAATATTTAGTAACAAAAAAAATGTGGATAAGTGTAAATCTACATAAATTGTTTTCCTGGTGGACATTTAACTATACTGTTAGCAGTCATTTACATCAGTTTTGATTTGCTTACTTGTGGCCACAGCAGATGCTATTTTAACAGAACAAAGAGAGAGTTAGGGATGTTTATCCACACTGTCTGATAGTTTCTTACCTTGCAATTGAGATTTCTCTGATATTCTTAAACTTTCTCAATCAAAGTTTGTGTACTCTATGGTTTGTCCTAATAAACAAACTAATAATAATGTAGAAGTAAATTCTTTCTGTTGTTCTAACACTCAATGAAGGCATCACTTCACCTGGAATTCTGGTCCGGATTCACAGTTACGTAGTTTTCGTCTTACGTACATTGTTTTAAGAATTGAGCTACTACACATGCGTAGTAACTTATTTACGCTATCTACGTACCGCAATCTATGTACAGAAATGGTGCGTAGATAGCATAAATAAGCTGCTACGCATGTGTAGTAGCTCAATTCTTAAAACAATGTACATAAGAGGAAAACTACGTAACTGTGAATCAGGACCTTTGTTTCTCTTCCCAGTAAGGACATTAGTTCCTTTCTTTCTCTAGGGATGATTTCAGTCCTTACAATTTTGATCCTTGAAACATCTCAGTTTTTTTAAAAGTATTACAAGATGAAATCTCTAATCCTTGGAATATATCTCTGAATCAGAATTCTACTATTGCTTGTCATGTTTTATTTTTATACCAATTATTATTTTTCAAATGCTTGGAGGTCTGGCAGTCCGCATAGAAGAGGGGAATGAACTCGCCTCTCTCATGCGGACTTTAGGTGACTTGCACAGCTGATCCGCATGTAACCCCTTAATCCCACCCAGACTGTCATATGTAAATGCTTTCCCCCTTCCACCTTAAGGAGTTTAGAAGAGGGGGTGCCTGTTGGATGGATCTCCAGACGTACGGAACTACGTTCCTTACACCCATAGCGGAATATATGGCATGCGCATCATCAGACAGCCGAATTCCGAATCTATCAAGTGGACTTCGGCTGTCGTGTGGGGGTATGGATTGGGTCCCTACTTACTACATTTCAGCTAATGGGCCATCCTGTTTTGTAAGACACTGAGAATCCCTTAGAATCCAGTATTCCTAATAGAAATAGTAATATCATAATTTATTACTCACACACTCTCCTCCTCTCTCTCTCTCTCTCTCTTTCTCT
>WWET01000830.1:242385-255324 GCA_011038615.1 Limnodynastes dumerilii
GGGGGGGGCATTTAAATGGGCTTTCCAGGGCACGGTTAGTAAGATACGCACATACGTAAATAACATACGTGTGTAAGTACACGTTAGAGTTAAGGGTGCCCTATGAAGGCGTAAGTCACCGAAAATCTGTCCATCCGAGGGGATTGTCATGGGTGTTGCCTTGCTACATGCGTGCTTATAAACGCACATTGTAAACACGGATCTGTGAATACGGTCCAAAATGTAGCTCTATATATTGAGATTGCGTGTAAATGTCCGTGCTTGTTGCCCATAAGATAATGAGGTGTTACTGTTTACTTAAGAACGGTTTCTTTCTCTTTTTGGTACATGGGAAATGTGTAGAAGAGAGGTTTCCTAATGCAGGATTAGTAGCACTTCAGAAAGCTTTCATTTGTCAAGTTGCACCTGTTACGTATATTTTCATAGTTTCTTTTGTCCTTGAAAATATCTGTAAAATTTACTGTTTATTACATATTTGTTTATTATTGTTAAGAAATAACTTTTTTAAAATAATTAAATATACTTTGAAATTAGTTTAAAATTTGGTAGCTTCCCGTTTCACAAGAAAAATAATAGTTGTGAACAATCTGAAATGATCCAATGACTCAATACTTAGAGGCAAGGCTGTTAGAAGCTTGATTAACTAATTGTGCAGACGTAGCACTGGGATATGCGGAAGTGCCTAACCCATCCCATACTGTACAATTTAAATGCCCCCCCCACCCATATTGCTTATTCATTGCGTAATTCTCACACTATGGAGTGTTGTCACGCCCTGCTGTACGGAAATCAACTCTGTACGCGCAGAGATCTGTTGTGTAACATCTGCCGCACGCACGCGCAGTTCGCTAACTTACGCACAAGAAGTTGGCTAACTTTAATAAGTCTGAATACAGTCAAAAATGTTTTTTGATCAATATAGTGGTTTCCAAAGATGAAATGATAACTTACTTTCAGTAGCGTAGTCACTACGACACATGCGCACTATATACTATTTGTGACAAAAAAAATACAAAAAAGTAGCTAATAAACAAGTTTTTATATGATAACCGTTTTCTGTACATTTATTTTCATTAACCCAGTACAAGGATTATCTTTATCTTAATATGGAAACCCTGAGGTATCATGTGAAAATGAGTTAAAGCTCTGACATACATGTCTGCTGTTACTGTGTGGAGGATTCTTGTGCTAAAACTAGATTTCTTACAAAAAAAACCCCCTGAAGTTCAATCTGCCACATCAACTTTATGTCCTAATAATTATTTTATATATATCAGAAGTGTAGTGCACTTAATTTCTTTGCTGATGGCATTATTCTCAGCTTCTGAACACTGCCTGGAGCTTGCTCGTTTTAATCATTTTAAGAGTGTATTTGGTGTAAATTGAGTTTAACACTGTTGAAAGGGTGTCGTTCATGAACTCCAAAAAAGAGCAGTAGATCAACTCTTAAACCAGGAGTGCTGCTACTGAAGTCATCTTAAACTCTGTAGCACCCTCTCTTGCTCAAAATGGGAAATGCAGTTTTTTTTATTTTAAAGTATTACATTAGGAATACAGTCTCCTTGCTGGAATACATAGTGTATTTAGAATGCAATCGATCCTGTGTCTGTAAATGTATCAAGTACAAACACTAACTTTTTCTTTAAACCTACAAATGGGTTATTGTTTAGTTACTACATAGATTATAAATTGTCATTTACTCATGCTTTACTTTGTGTTTCCTAGAATTATTGCATTCATGGTATTAAGAGAGCTTATCAAAATATGCTGCTGCATCTTCATTGTTCACCAATATGTTTGATGACAGACAATGCATTTTGTGTCATGTCAGCATGCACCTTTCACATCAGCCAGCGTCTTCTCAGAATTTCCCAGCTCCAGGTGTCTTCTTCGACAGTAGACAACTATGATTTTTAACTCACCTTGTTCACAAAACTCAGGTGGCTGAACACACACAGACTCTTCAAATTACATAATAATGTGCATTTTTTAAATGGAGTTTCTAGAACATAACACATTTTTCCATGTTAGTGATGGTCAGCAATTATAATACATCAAACCAAAAGATGAAACAGTAGTACTACATTTTTCTAAAACCATAACACCCTATAATTACAATGCTGGATTGAGAAAGATTATTCTGTCCTGTGCTCTGTCTGCATCACCCAGTTCTTAATAGGCATCAGTAATCTTGGCTGACAAAAATGAGGATATGTGTATTCAATGTATAATGCTGTACCTTAATAGTTTTATTAATTTGTGGCTTATGTTAAACACTGGCTCATGTAGCAAAGATCTGTTACACTTCCACAAATAAGGCAAATGTAATGCTGTTATACTCTGGATTCAGGCACCATATTTAAAATGTTTTATCATAATGTCTTTATGCATTTAAGATGAAACCAAAGAATTTGGTTTAGTAGAAACCTAGAGGATGTAAAACAAAATTCCTGTGCACACAGTTGTGTTTTGCGTCACATAAACCTTGTTCAGTGATAGAAAAAAAAATAAGTTTTTTAAATCTTAGTTAAAGACTTAACTTATTAACATTGTTCAGGCAAATTACTTTTAAATGACACATGTAAATTCCTTTTTCCTCCAGTAATGATCTGACTTTGTGTCTAAAGATTGTGATTGTATGCAGGAGATGTTTCTAATGTGGGGGTCACTGTTTTTTTTCATTATAATTAACAGAGTATCTGCTAGGCTGTGTAAGTAGAATTATATGTCCTTATTCTTAAATTAAACATTCATAATGTCATTAAAAAGCATATACTGTAAATGTACAATAAATCAGCATGCAAACAGAGCCTTGTAAAAGCAAATACCCTTTCAATATTTCTGCTTTAGCATCACGGAGCTGCTCATCCTGCAAAGATTCCTCATTCATTTGTTATTTAATGGCAGGACCTCACATTCTTCCTGAAATTGTCTGTGTGCAAACGGGGGTGCCATACAAATGCAAATTCACAATGTGCTTTCTTATATACCTTTTATTTGTCAGAGTTTGTTATCTTTCAAAACAATAAAGCGAGCCTGGACTCATCTATGCTAAAATTAAGAATTTATAACTATATGGAACAGATGTTTTCATAAACATTTGCTATAATTAATTTCAACTAGGGATTGAAGGAACAAAGCCATTTTTTTCCTCTTGAAAACTTTATTGCTATTTCCCCACACACCAAACTGAATTCTACACTTTAATATTGTTAATGAAACAAAATTACTATTCAATTTTGTTTTCATTGCAAGAAACAAAATCTTAATAGGTGCACAAACCATTTAGACACAAATATGTAAAAGTCTCAGCATAAAGCATTACTTTCTAGAAATATAAAAAAAATAAAAAAATCTATGCAGTGTTGAAATTCGTGATTTACCCCGATTAAAACCTACTGATCCCAAAAGTCTATATATTGAAGAGTGTTTGGCACCTTTTGTGATTGTAGATAGGACGTATTTGTAGAAATTACTGTACAGAAATTCAGGGTTTAAGCGACACATATTGAAATGTTATTGTTACTGTACTTAATATTTCCGGTCCGGATTCACAGTTACGTAGTTTTCGTCTTGCGTACGTTTCAAGAATTGCTACTGCGCACCATACCATTTATGTATCTAGATTGCGTAAGCACAGTCTGAAGACCGAGCTTACGCAATCTATGTACAGAAATGGTACGTAGATAGCGTAAATAAGCTACTATGCATGCGTAATAGCTCAATTCTTAAAACAACGTACGTAAGACGAAAACTACCTAACTGTGAATCCGGACCTCCATGTCTGCTTAGTTATGCAGTCGCCTGTACACATTCATTTTTGCTATCTGTTCTGTTGCATAGGGGCTTTAATGTTGCATTTATCTTAAAAGGGCAAAGTTCGGCTTTAAATTCCACAAGATCATTATTTTTGGTGTTTCCTTGTTCTTGTGACTCCTGGGACCAACCACAGAGAGCAATGGATAACCTGAAGCTCTCCTGCCTGTGGAACTACATGTTCAAGCATGCCCTGCACAAACATGCAGTAACTCTGTCATAAATCTCATGGAACTGGTATAGTGTCCACCAATACTGTTGGAAAATAAGTTTATACGAAATGTCAAATATTACAGTGACAAATAACAGGATAATATACTGGCATATTTGCTGCAGCTTTTAACCTTCGCATAGCAAATATTCAAAGCAAAAGAAAAACTCTGTCAGCTCTGACTTGCCTATTAGTCTGAGCAGCCACTATGGTGACAGAGCTTAGATTAATATATCCAATATAAGGACTTGGGACCGGATGCAGACTTGTGCAAAATGGTTTTGCACTCACAAGTCTCACAAAATAAGCACAATTTGTGTGCACATATACACACACATTATTTTTATTATTATTATTATCATTTATTTATAAAGCGCCGTGCAGAGGCAATAGGAAAGCCAATAATTACATGCACAATACAATAATAAGCAGACAAGGTACAAATGAATAAAACCAGGAAACACAATACAAACATAGAACAATATGTATGAAAAATAAAGAAGAGGGATATGTGTGTAAGACAAGATGAATAAGGGGAAAGATAGACAGTAGAGAGAGAAGGTGGGTATTATTGAGGACAAGGTAGAGGGGTGATGATAGGAGGGAGGAGGACCCTGCTCATAAGAGCTAACTTGCTAAGTGGGAGGGGGTAAACAAACAGGAGACGCAGGGATGGAGATGGGGAGGGAGGAAGGGCTAGCCTGAAGAAGTGGGTTTTTGAGGGAGCATTTGAAGATCACACTTCTCTCTGTATACAGGTTGGAAAGAATTTAAATAGCACAGTACAGGTTTCAGCCCTCATGTGGGGAAAGTGCAGAAATATTAAGGTAGGGTCCTGTGGTCATAACTCCCTTGCAGGCCTCTCCTCACCTGTATGGGAGTTAGGATTCAATGGATCCGGCCCTTACATATTATTGTATTATTGTATTGGTGATTAGGCAAATTCATTTTTTTCCCCCACAGCTACTCTGATACTCTGATAAAAACCCTTTCCTGTCATCCCACAAACACAAGCTTTTTGCTGGTATCACACGAGTTCAAGATATTTAAATCCAGAGATTTCATTTCTGAATGCATTTCATAGCTTAGATTGTGAGACATCTTAGAGAACATAATAGTAAACTCTTGTACTGTTGACCTTGACAAAATACTATCAAAGAATAACTATAGTAAATATGACACAGTGTACTTGCATCTACCCGCATTATATGGTATCGATCCTACTCTCCCTTAAAGACTGAAAGATATTGCACTACGAGTATATAATTGTATTTATTTGTTTCAATTAAAATTATATTTAAGTTGAATTGAAGAATCATACCGCGTTCACATTACCACTGCCTAAAAAGCCTTTTTAAGCAGTGGGCAGAATTTTGAAAATGTCAAAGTGGTGCGTTCAGACTGAGCTGAACGCACCGGCTTTTTTTTTTTTATTTTTTTTTAGAAGCCGGCAGCAGGGAAAATAGCCGGCTTTCTGGCTCAATCTGAACGCAAAAAGCCGGCTATTGAAAAAGCCGGCAAAAACCCTTCTTTTTAGCCGGGTCTAAGACCCGGCTAGAGAGACCCGGGGTTTGCGTTCAGATTGCCAAAAAAAGCCGGGGTTTTCATGAAACCCGGCAATTTTTATGAAAACCCCGTCTTTTAGGTGGTAATGTGAACGGGGTATAATTGTTGCAGTTTACTCTCAATAACAAGTTTTCTGCTCTAGTCTGTTGAGCTACGGTATGTTTTTGTTTAAATAAACAGATTCATCCAATAAAAATTTCAAAGGATGTTAAAACCAAGTTTTTTTTTCTCTCTCTCTACTATTTATTGTTTTGTTTTTGTTTTTTTTACTATCTTAGCCCTGTGTATTTTACTCTACTTTATCATCTATAATATCAAATGGTTTGCATTCTCCAACCAGTTATTAGCTCAGACTAGTCATTCAATAATTATCATTAATTTCTCTATTGCACTGTAGTTCTATAATTAACATGGTCTGTAATTAGAACTACCTTGTACACCTACTAAAGTATAAAGAAGATGCCAAAATATTACTGCAGTAAGGTAGTAAAGCAGCATTTAAAATACATACATATAATTTGCAAGAATCTAATAATCTTTATGGGTAAGAAAAATGTCATATAACTAACAATATCCTTAATTTGCAAATGGGTGATCTGCTGATAAAAAAATAATAATAATAATTAACTAAAAAAAGAAATGCTTAAAAAGGCAGTAATAGGAGCTCCACCGTGCATGCATAAAATGACAGCGTCTACCATTCTGTTTCACTGTGTATTTGTGAATGAACTAAGGACCGGAAACTGTAGATCAGATTTAGCTGTGTTTGAAACTCTGCTGCATCCATACGATCACATGATTTATACCTCCAGTTGAGTGGACACATACCTTACATTTTTTGACTCGTAGAAGCTTAAAATGGCAGGTCAGAAGTCTGGAACGGGGCAGACCTTTAGAACGCCTTTACAGTATGTTGTAATACTTTAGCCCACCCACTTGTGAATGGAAAGCAGTCTACCCTGTCAAAAGCTGTTGGAAGTGTCATCTGTCTGGATAGAGTGTCTTGCACACCAATTGGGTCTTATGTATAGGTGCATATGCAGGGCTGATGATAGGGTATTCAGTGTCTTCGGGCCTGATCCAGAACAACGCTTGCTTGCGTGCTAACGCTGTTCGTAAGCATAACTTCGGCAAAAAAAATGCACAGCGCATGTATCTTCTACTTCCTGTAGTAACACGCTGTTTTTCGTAGCTGAGAATCGGCCGTCCATATACTTTGTGTTTTAACGAACGAAGGGGCGTGTTTTTAGTATGATGTTCATATGGACGCTGGAGTTAATATATAGGCGGGGTAGGCATTTAAATTGTACAGTATGGGCGCGGTTAGCCAGTTACGAACAGTGCGTCGCTATGAAATTTCGTACTGAGGCTGGGAAAAGTTAAGGTAGGGTTCTGCCGGCGTAAGGAAATGAAAGTAAGGAGAGTGCAAAGTTTTTACGCTGAGCAATAATACGCTAGGCGCTCATTCATAGGTCTGGATCAGGCCCCTCCTGTTTTACAATTTAACATTTAACACCAATGAATGGAACACATTGCAGCATCCATGTAACTAACCATTTAATCATCGCTATACAATACAGACTGCATCTTAGTCAATGCTATACAATACAGACTGCATTCTATTCACCAATATAAAATACAGACTGCATCCTAGTAACTGACATGCAATACACACTGTATCCTAGGGATCACCATGCCATACACACTGCCCTAAGGAAATGTACCTAATGATTGGGTATATATAGGATTTGGTTTTAAGAAGTTATTGTTACCAGCCATACATAAATGCATGCTTCAGACCTTGACCCAGGGCACATCATCTTGCATTTTCTTATACAGAGAAAACACTTTTATATTTTTATTATAGCCAGGGTGGAGACTGAAAGGTGCATAAAAGGCAGGGGGTAATCTTCTAGCAACAGAAACACAGGAAAGAAAATGCCCCAGCAACATTGTCATTACCCAGTAACAGACTATACCATTCCATCTGTAACATAAAACGCATAAATGTCCGTTACACATATTTTCAAATATATGATAAGCCAACAGCCCCTGTCAAGGCCTTTCTGCTCATGGTGGGCCTAACTTTAACAATCAGAGTCTCAATGTTGGGTCATATTTGTCTTTATTCACTATCTCACCTGCTTTGAATAGCATATTTGGATAATTGGGTATCTTTGATCATTCAGATGGCTTTTCATTAGAGGGCCTATGAGTGGTGTTAATAGCTATGGTTGTAACCAATACTTGATCTGTTGCTCATTAGTATATGTGTTTTCATGTGTAACATTGCTTTGTATTATTGCATTAGTGCTTTGATATAAATTGTTTACAAAAATAACCATCACTTGAAATTTTTTGGTATCCTTTTGTTATCCTTCAGCAAGTACTAAGATAACGTAAAGGGTACATGCCCAGTTTTGCTATAGTTGTGAAATCTTTAACAGGTATCTATATTTTACCAGCATATAGCATAATGCTTTACAGTCACAGTGACAGTCAATGTCCCATTGGAGATTACAGTGTATATTCTTATTTAAAAAAAATGAACCTACAGTAATTCTCAACATATGTTTACCACATAGTTAGAACTATGTTCAGAATGTAACCTGTGTCCAACCTGTGCTGTGTGACAGTCATATTAGCCAGTGTACCTCTCCGGTTGTAGCAGGTGATCTTAATTGTATCAATTAAATCATGAAAAAGTTTATATGATTTATCATAACACAAAATGTATTTCAAGCATCCTGGGCTCTTTCATTGGATTTACAAGGAGGGCTCCTACCTCGGAATAACAGAATTTACCTCTGTTATGAGGTAACTTTTATCTTGATAGGAAATCTGTGTTGCATGTTCATAGCCAATTTGGGAACCGTTCAGCTGATGTTCCTTTGCTTATGTGATATAAGTAACAAATAAAACAAATAAACTCATTTATTTGACTTCTATATTGATTTAATGTTGCCCATTTATATATTACCCATAAATTATATTACAACATGTTTCATAATGAGAATATTGCAGTTTATATTAGGGATTAGTTTGCTCAAATGTTTTGAAATGAGTCTTCACATAAATATCCAACATAAATCTTCAAGGAACCAAATTGCACATTCCAATAAAATTCACATATTCCTTCAATAAAAGCCTATTTTCAGATATTAGAAGACAATTTGCCATTTGTTTTATAGTTTCCATTTTTTCCATATTGAATGCATTTGTTTTCAGAAAAACCAAACCCGCAGCTGTAGCTCTACTCCAGTCTGTTGTCAAACTTAATCAACCTCTCGTTTTAGTTATAGGCTAAAATGTTTTCTATTAAATAATGTGGAAATCTTATTGTGTCAGTATTGCAGGGCATTAATCTAGCACTAATTCCTGTCTTTCACACTTTCTACTTGGAAATGCCATGGGGTATAAGCTAAATAACATAAAATGCACATTTTTAAGGCAATTGCATGTTTTGTACAGCTATTAATACACAGATGAAACAAGATTCATTATCTGTTGTGGGAGATATAGTTGGGCAATATAGTCATTTATTATTCCAGCACCACCACTTTGGTGTATTGTTTCCATATGTGTATAATGCATTAACATCATCTTTTTTCCCTACAAACTATTTCTAAATAAAATCTATGCTTTTAAAATTGATTCAGTGGGATATGTCAGTACATGTACCAAGGGATTATGGAAATGATCAGGCCTGACTCTTTAGTTGAAAAATTCATGCCTTTGCCAAGCACAATGTAAGATGCTGGTCACTTCTATTTAATGTGTTGGTCAAAATATAATAATATGCTGTATTAACATCTTGTTAAGTGCAACTATGCTCAGTTAAACCATAGTGTATTTAAATTTCCAGACATGCCCCCAAAATCCACATGACTACACAATATTTTGACAGTCTAGACTTGCCTTATTTCCTGACAATACAAAACTACAACTGGACACAAATAAATCATTCTCTGCCTTGATGCTTAATTCACGATTGATGGGGAAGCTAGATTGCAATCCATTGGTGATTCATGCAAACTTTGTTTATTTACCATTTAGCAGTTGCTGGCTTCCTGCAGAGATCAGACAATGTAGCTGATATCACCCAATCCATTCACAGGATGTCATCCATTCTTTCTGTAGGACATGGAATGGGTCAAGCCAGCTCCATTGTATTATCTCTGCAGGAGGCCGCTAGCTGCTAAATTGTAAGTAAATAAAGTTTTAATGATTTCTGAAGCCCTTATCAACTTTCCCCAGCAGATGGGATTACCATGTATGCAATTTCTTACCATGTATGGCAGCCTTTTCCCTGTTTTTGGGAAAAGTTTAACTGGGTACAACTGTAACTTTTGCAAGATATATTAATATAATTTCACTTCTTTCTACTATTATCTGTTTATCTTCTCTGTCATTTCACTATCCCTTCTTTGAAAGTTTTTGGGTGTTAATTGGTTTTATGTTGTTTTTAATTTTTAAGATTTAAAACTGAAAATTGTATTATAAAATGATTGATTTTTATGTTGTTTTTTTTTTATCTCCCCAGGAATGTTTGCAGATGATAAGAAATCTATCACAGTCTCCAGTTCAGAGCAAATTTTTATATCATACAGGTACCCTTTGACGTTTTTTTCACAAATGTATATTGTTAATATTTTAGGACCGTATTCACACTTTAGAGTGAAATAAGTACGCACGGATTCGCAAATATACGCGCCGAAGGCAACACCCATGACACTCCCCTCAAACTTATGGATTTAAAAAAACTTTCGCCACCATAGGGCACCCTTAACTTTACGTGCGTATATATGTGCTTAAGTTGCTTTAGTACATGCGTACATTCCTAACCGCGTCCTTAATAGGCCATTTAAATGCCTCCCCCCACCCAATTTTACGTTACTTCCTACTTATGGAGGACTGGCTCGCCCCTTCGGACGTATCTCACTAAGCACGAAATTGAAGTCAGTGTCTAATGGATTTCCGTGCCAAGATCCTACATAGTTTGCATAAAAAAGTTACCACGCATGCGCAGTTTAACCGATCCTAAAAATACGCACGGAAAAAGCAGAACTTTCATAAGTGTGAATACGGTCCTTAGTTCTGTTCTACCAATTGTGATAGACCCTGTTGTATTTAATAAAATATTATTAATGCAGGATTAAATACTCAAAACTTCCCACTTAATTTGATTGGTCAGAATGTTAACTATTATTATCTATTGCTGTGGTTTCAAAGCACCTTTAAACCATTTATTAAGATGCACAGGCATCAGATAAGCCAAGGAGGAGCCAGGAGTTTCTCCACTCCTCTGCACAGAATCTGAATCTACAGCAATCTGGCATTGGATCCCCACAGCCTCTGCACTCAGTGTCCGGAGTCTGTATCCAGTTCATGCTTGTTTAAGATCTAGGATGTAGACTTCCAAAATTTGCTTCCATGCTTTTTAGTCTAACTGCAGCCACTTTTCACAATTTGCATGCCAGAAACTCTGTGCAAATCCGTGACATAGATCACAACCTTTTTCAGCTCATGTATATTTAAAAATAATGACAACTATGATAGGGGCCGAGTTGAGTTCACAAGTGAGCATTAACTCTTAGCCAGTTTTGCAATATAGGCATTTCCTATGGCTTAGTTCCGCTCCTATATCTGTCCGAATATTTTGTTGGGGGATCTGTGGTCAAAATCATAAGTTTTTTCATTTTTATAGCTTTCTGTAAATAATATTTGCATTCAATTAAAATATAATATTTAAAATTATTTTAGCAGATAATTATTGTTTTTTTGCCATCACTTTCTAAATGTATTATTTACAGCATTGTCACATATATTGCAACATCTTTTGGTTTGTACTGTACGTCCTTCAAAATTTATGCCATTAGAGAAAAATATCTGTATACAGTATAATATGGAACACTCACTTAGAAAACATTGGTAATGCAATAGGTCATGTGTTTTTAGAATATATATGTTAAGGAAGGAAATAAGAGCAAATGGTTGTAGTTGAGTGTTATGCCATCAAAAGAGTGGAAAGATAGAGAAAAGATAGGTCAATGAGGAGGGGTATTAAGAGAATAAAACATATAACTTTAGGGTAGCAGGCCCATGGTTTGCTAATTTTGCAAGAGGACTTGTGTGGTTTAGGTTTAAGTCATACATTTATGCATTACATTTTTATTAACTTGTTAATCCTTCGTTTTGTGCTTTCTCTCTCTGGATTCAGTACTACTTATTATAAGTAGATTAATAATAGCAAGAAATTTATTTAAAATCATAAATTCAAGTGACTATAGGCCATATTCTGACTTAATAACGTTCTTAAATATACGCATACCGTGTATGTTGGCGTTTCTTAAGCAATCTGCGCATGTGGCGGCAGATGATACGCATAGGAACTCATTACGCATGTGGTTTATCTTCCTACCTACTAAACTCCGTTAGAAAGGCAGTGACAGCACTCCATAAGTACAAGGATATGCAAAATAGGCAGGGGAAGGCATGTAAATTCTACAGTATTGGCTGGGTTAGGCACTTCCATTGTTACGTAAGTTAACTTCACACGATATGCAAGGAAAAGCCAAGATAGGGCTAGGAGGGCGAAGTCAGCAAAAATCCGCACATACAAGGGTCGTCATGGGAGAGCACTTTTTTTTGCAATTCTGTGTGTGCTTAAATAATACTTAAGTCTGATTCAGGCCCTTTGTTTTTGGACGAATAAATGTTGCTATTTCTTGATAATATCTATGTTAAAATAGCGTTTGGCAGATTATCAGTGAATAATATTTCCAAAAGCATGTTCTGATAAATAATTTCTACCATTTCACACACAAACAATTTGTGTGTGATTACATTGCTTTTTTGTGTTATTTATGTTATTGTTTTTAATTTTTGAACCACCTCCATCGTGTAATATATCACATACTATCTATGCCCACAACCTTTTTTTTTTTTTCCTTTTTTATGCGCTTCACATTTACATTGATCGAAGTAGCATATTTTATGTATGCCACTCAGAATTTTTAAAGGTGGAATTTCACACACAAACACATTGAGCAGATGTTAATTATGAGTTTTATTAGCATCATTAATTAATTCAAACATGGCAAGAAAAAAAATCTTTCTAAGTCATTGAATGTATTGCTATCATTATATATTCTATAGTCTTTGCATGGAATCTGATTGTATATCGTTTTTATGTGAAGAACATTTGAAATCATTATTAGAATATAGTTCTGTATCTTTATATGCATTTCTCTTGTGCAATGCACTGTACATTAATTTAAAAAGATAAAGGATAGGTCTGCTACACAGCGCTAAAAATTATATATATATATATATATATATATATA
>WWET01000830.1:255369-273609 GCA_011038615.1 Limnodynastes dumerilii
GGTACAATAAAAAGTATTCTGGCTGGTGTGCTGTCAAAGAATCCTTAAAATTACGTGTATTACACCGCTCATAGAATTTATCACAAAGGAAAAAAGGAAAGATACAAGCGGCAGTGGCGCACCCAGGGGGGGGGAGGGTTTCTTGTTGCCCAGAAACCCCCCAGATTGAAAATTGAAGAAAAATTTTTTAAAATGTGCAAAAAAAAGTAATAAATAAAATTTAGGCTTAGCGGGTGCTGCGGAAGGGGCGTGGCCTAGTGGCCATGTGGGGTAGACTGTCATGAAGGAAGATGGTCTTGGCCTGTACTGCAGTAGGAAAGCAGGTGAGGATCGTAAATGTGTTACAACATATTCAACAGTGCTTCTGCACTGACATAAGCTCTGGTCCATTGTGTAATGTGCTCTACTAATGCATTGTATACTGCTATTGCTATTACATCTGTTCCTGCAATATAAAATTACTATTTTAATGTGTAAAAGTAGTAAATTATAAATTACTGAAAAATATCAAAAACAGGACTTGTTACAGACAATAACATCGCAATTCCTTAATGTAGATTTATTTTGTTTTTATTATTTTTAAATCTAACTTCCTGCTTTCACAAAGAACATTAATGGACGTCTTAGATATTTTGACAGTCAGATAGTGTGACCATATCATCTGTATTATTATTTTACATGTTTTTTTTTAGCTCTTTACAATTGGCTCTTTACAATTTTAAACAGTACTTCAACCTCTGCCGCATTACAGTCTATGGGGTAGATCCAGAACTCAGCTTGCAATCCGTTTATTAGCGTGGCGTATTTACGATAGCATACCTTCTATACGCTCCCCTAGGCACTCCCCCTGCATGTACTTACTTTGGCCGCTTTGCGTTTTCTAAACCCTACCTTAACTTTTGGCAGCGTAACCTCTCACATCCGCACACAAACGTATAGGCAGCACATAGTTACGCCGGTAAGCACGCCCATACTGTATGATTTAAATGCAAACCCCCATCTACATTGCGTAATTTAAGTGTACTTTTGGCTAATGTAAAATTGGCACGTCCCCTCGAACATTTTTACGCGACTGATACGTGAAAGGCCCCTACGCTCAGAGTTACGTTACGTAGTGTATCATCTGTCATGCGCATGCTTAGTACATACCAAATCGCCTTTTTACGTCTCCGCCAGGCATATATACGCATGGAAACGTTGTTCAGGATCTGCCCCTAATTCTCTAACACACACGGTCACAGTGGGTATGGGGCGGAGCTTATTTGTCACGTTTTCGGGCTCCAAAATGTTGGGAGATATGCTAATATGTCCCACATGTATTACATATATTGGAAACCCCCCTTTCAAAATCCTGCGATTGCAACTGAGCGGAATATGTAAATAGAGTATGGCACATTTATTTAAACATTCAACTTAAAATTAATAAAATTCGGCACTTGTTCGACAAAACAAATTGCAAGTAATAACAAGGAGCGACCCTACCGAGAAAGAAAAGAGGCAGAGTCCGGGGGAGCACCTAAAGTCCCGGGAGATACAGATGGAATTAAACAATCGGAGATCCATCAGATAAGCAGACCTATCCTTTATCTTTTTAACCTTTTACTCAATAGGTGTAGGACCCCTTTAGGTTCTGCTGTCAGCTGCTTTTCTAGCGCAGTAGGCACCACTACCTTTCTTTATATTTAGACTGTACATAAAGTGTAATGTGACTTGATTAGCTCTTGTAACAATTGTAACATGTATGTAAGAGCATGTATGAAATAATAATAATCATTTCAATAAATAAGGAACCCTTGTGTATGTAAAGACCTGAATAAAGATTGGGATGGGGTTATATAATGCCTATAATTTTTTACTTATAGTATTCTCCTACAGTGTCAACACATTTATATGGACCACTGTGGCAAGCATGGACTTTAATAAACCTTTTCTGGCGTCTACATATAGCTTATGGATAACCTTTTATATGGGCTAGTCTGTCTCTCACATGGAGGCTTTGCTCATTCACTCAAAGGGATGTGGGCTTTTGTTTTCAGATCGTTCTGTCTCCTTCTAGTCTCTATTTTGGATCCTCTTTAGATAAATTAAGGCTTCAGGTTTTTATCTGGGGATACCAGATACTTTAGGCGGACCCCGTGTTTTGAACACGACAAATCATAACAAGTCATAACACGGGACAACCATCTGAGTGATTGGATTTAAAGTTACAACATTTATACTAATACTTGTTACATGCCGAAAGTCCAACATGTTACATTCTTACTGTACTCCCCGCTCCCTCTGGCCAGCAGCCTCTTTTTAAGGGCAGGCAGCGCTTTCCGCAGTTCCGGTTATAGTGTCTGCTGCCCTGTGCTTCTCTCTCGCTCATTCTCTCTCTCGTTGTCCTTGCCTTGCTTTTTGATCTCTGAGTGTCCTGTTCCTGATTTTTGCCCTCTGTGTCATCCCTGCTCCTTTTATTCCCCCTGCTCCTCGCCTCTGCTTCTTGTGAGTCTGTGTGAGCCCCTTGTTTGTGTCCCTGTCTTTCTATTGTTGTGGTAGAATTCTGAGTTATGTCTGGTGGTTTTACAAATATAAGTGATCATCTGAAGATAGAAACATAATGGAATCATACTGCTTCGGGAAATTTAGATTTGCTCAGTTTGTAGTTATAAATTTGCTTTGCAGTACAATTGATGAAATAAGAGACTGTATATGGACCATATGAGGTTTCAAGTTATAACAAATTGTCTGCCCTCTGAGAAATCAGGATTAAGTGTATATATATATGAGAAAGGGGAAGAACATTTTAAATGAACAGCGTATTTGTCTTCACGGCTACAGTTAGCATAGAGCAGAGGGTTGTGAAACCTCCTTTGGCAGGTTACTATAATTGGTGTAAAGTTGGAACATAAGTGTATGAAAGGGCGTTAGTCTTGTACTTTGTAAATGTTAGTATAAATGTTATCACCTTTAATCATATTTTATATCTATAAGCGCCCCAAATTATAATTATTACAGGACATATATATCCCACTGCTGGCCACCCACTGTACGTGAATCCCACTCCTGGCCGCCAGTTGTTACTGGATTGTATAGCTCCTGTCAGCTGCACTAGGTGCCACAGGATACAATTTATCCAGATTATACCAATATAGCTCCTACACTCTGGGTATGGGAAGTCCCTCTTACAGCCAGTAAACTATTCTTACTTGCGCCTCCCACTGCGCTATAGGAGATTGTTGCTGCCATCACCAAGCTCCTTCACCAGCACTTGGAATTGCTATGCTGGGTATCCACTAATATGGCTGCTGCATTCCCCCTTATGGGTGTCTGATTGATGTCCCCCTGAGCCGCTCACTATGGATCAGGGATGCAGCTAGCTGGCAGAGCCTAGTGCGCTGGGATCAATTCAGGACATCCGGGGAACGCATTGGAGTTTAGCTCTCATCTGCTGAGATATAACATGCACAATTCTTGAAAGCTTCTAGTGGCAGGATCTTACAGCAGAATATACAACTTTACAAATGCACCCCAGCAATCTAAAAGAGTGCAATCACGTTCAAACAATATACATGATTTTAAGCGCGTGGACAGAGCCTAAGATTTTAATCTTGCAGACAGAACCCATTGTTTGTACCCAGTCTTGTTGTAACGATTGGTATATATCATATAATGGCGCTATATAAAAACCTATAAGTAAATAAATATATAAATAATTATGGTTGTATAAGTCTGAGTAAATGACATCTACCGAAAATCTATAAGGGCAAGTGTTTCCATTCACATTTGCTCCATGTGCAGGTTGTATTGGGGGCTACTGTAAGGTAAATGACTGTTTCCAACCCCTTCTGCATTCTTAGAAGAACTTAAAGGGCTTCAGTTTTGTTCATAATAACTGTAAACCCAGATCAAATCTTGTATTTCTCCAATTTGCCCCCACTCTTCAGGTCCTTCGAAATGTCTTGTAAAAACAATCTAGCCCTATGTTAAATAGAAGACTAGAATACTGTCTAGTACCTCGACCTAAGGAAAATTTTGTTGGGTGTTTACATTATTTATTGTGAGGAAGGCTTCAGATTGGTTATAAAAAGCTCAGTTTACTTTTATTTGTGTTCAGAATGATTTGGATTGAGTCATTGCTACAAAACAAGTGGAAAAGTTTTTTTGGTTTTTTTTTAATATAGGAGGAGTTTTTCTTAATATCTTGGTAGACATGAAGAACCAATTTTGAGGTCCCTTAGTTTTCATATTTGATAAGGGATTTGTATATGTGACCAGTATTCATAGATCAGAATGGAAACACTGAGGATAAATGGAGATAACTTTACCTAAAAACTACATCCAATCAGTATTGATACTGATTAGTAACCACAAAGTTCAGTTCATCAGTGTTAATTTATTATTATCCAGCACAGGGCATTGTTTGACATCTCAATACATCTTGGGCCAGATTCAAGCTTCCGTCTGACACCCAACTTACGCACTGTGGGCTGGATCCAGACTTAAGAAGGATCTTGAAATTAAGGACCTGATTCACACTTAAGAAAGTTCTAAAAATAAGAACTTTAAGGTTACGCCTGGACAATATCATGTTATTTTTGGGGGGAGTCAAGTTAATAGCATTCTTTGCAAGCAGGAATACATATTCGAATAGCTTGCTGCACATAGATACTGACCAGCTTTAGTATTACACTGTTATTTAGACATGGTCTGGAAATTATCACCTCTCAACACTAATATGACTCCCCTGCAATCACCATGCCCAGGAGTGACTTTAAGTTCCTGGGCTAAACCATGGTGATTGCAGGGGAGTCATATTTCATCTGTTGCAAACAGTACTAGTGTTGAGAGGTGCTATTTCCCAACCCAAGTCTAAATAGCAGTGTAATAGTAAAGCTGGTCAGTATCTGTTTTCAGTAAGCAATTCAAAGATATATCCCTGCATGCAAAGAATACAATTAAATTGACTCCCCCTGAAAACAACATGGTTTGCTCAGGAGTAACTTTAGGTTCTTATTTTTAGAACTTTCTTAAGTGTGAATCAGGTCCTTAGAGAGGAAAGTTACTCCTGGGCTAAACCATGTTGATTGCAGGGGAGTCATATTTCATCTCTTGCAAACAGTATTAGAGATGAGAGGTGCTGTTTCTTGGCCCAAGTATAATTAACAGTGTAAAAGTAAAGCTGGTCAGTATCTGTGTGCAGTAAGCATTTCAAAGATATATCTCTGCATGCAAAGAATACAATGACTTGACTCCCCCTAAAATCAACACGGTTTTGCTCAGGTATAACTTTCCTCTCTAACTCCTTAAGTCTGGATCCAGCTCTTTATTTTTAAGTGTTTTAAGCCTTCTGCGTGGATCAGTGGTCCTGTCCTTATGGCAACTTAAGTCCACACAAGAGAGGGAGTGACCGGAGAAAATTCCCCTTTTCCTTGCGGACTGCCAGACCTCCGTGCGTACGGTAAACATACATACTTCATTAAGAGCATTTTCTATAAAACTAGTATCTTCATGCATGAGTTGAGGATGATATTAGTTGGAATATGAATGCAGTACTCAATTATCAACCAGTGTAAACTAGTAAACAGCAGGTGCAGGCAATAACACCCATGTTAGCTTTAATCAGTGCCTGTTGTGCTGTATCTCTTCCTTTCTCCTAATGCAAAATATGTAATTCATTGACAAGCTATATATTAAAAGCATATCTTTATTTCCCACCAGGGGCTCTTATAGCCACATTTCAAACAGTTAACACAGTATTGGACTAAATTGAAATGATAAATCTTTTATTTTTTTAGTTGAAACTTTGAAAAATTAATGATAAAGCAATTGTTCTTATCAGAAAAGCTTTTCTTTTGTGTTTGTTATTTTGTTATATCAAGACGTTGCTCTCAGTATCTCTTTTCCTTTATATATTTTTGTATCAAGTTTATACCTAAAGGTCTAATAGTAGTGCGGTACCAAAACATGAGTGTTATGGTATAGCCCTCACGGCACACAAGCCACCACATTATAATCAGTTCATTCAATACTTAATATTTGTCATTCAATTATTTTTATTGGCTCATGAAAGAGTTTATCTTGATGTTGTCATAAGTCCAACTCTCCTTCACCTCCATACCATTTTGTATATGCACTGTAAATTACAATTCTTACAGGTGTGTGTGTAGTTCATATGGGCTGCTCTTTCAGTATGGTTGGGTGGACTCCCCAAATTTCGCTAAGGCTGGATGGGAACCATTATAATATATTTTGCTATAAATTGGAGCAGGGTGGTCTTACTCCCCTTTTTACTCTGATGAAAACTATATAGATTTATAGCAAATTAATTGTTTATTAAATTTCACAAGGGTTTAACCCTCTTTTTCCTCCTTTTGTGATTTCATTCATGTATTTCTATAATCTGAGAGAATTCACAATACACAAATGTAGTTGTATTATACAGGGAGAACATAGCACAATTGTCATATTTCTGGTCTTTGATAATTAACAAACCTGTTGGGTAATATAGTTTCCTATGTAAAAACCGCAGAAGCAAGATAATTCTTCTTAAAATAGCATGAAGGTGCTAAACCCATTGACCAGACAAAGTATTGATTTTGTGGCTAAAGTTTATCTATCCAGGGGCAGATTGACCATGGGACTTCAGTGGCTTTTGAGGACACCCAGAAGAACCTCTTTTATTTAATGAGAACTAAAGTGTACAGTAATGGGTGGTGGTCCCTAAGATGTGGTCTGTATATTGCTCTCTGTATCAGGTGTATCAGGTAGTGGTCACTAGGATGCTAACTTTATTGTGTAGAGGTCAATATAAATCTCTTTATTGTAGTCAGTAGATGTTGTATTGAATTGTAACAGTTATACATGATTGAATATACATAACAGACCCACATCATATATTTGCACTGCTTCTATTAAGTTTCCTTATTCCATACTTAATTTGCTTACTTTTTTGTTCTCCCTCATCTCATCTCATCCTCGTGTGTCCACTTGTAGATTTTTTTTTTCCAGGGCCACTTTAAACATATAATCAGCTCATGTCATTCAGTCTGTCTGTCTTTCTCTATGTCTGTCTGTCTATCTGTTTTTCTAATCAAAGTTACAAAATAATAAGTCACGTTTGAAAATGACTTACTATAAAACAAGTTACAGACTGTTAAACATCACTTTTATGTATAGAGCCATTACTAAACATTCCTTGTGAATGCCTCCCTAAAAAGCCTTTTTATATGATGATTGTTAGAGATTTACAATCCCCACAAGGGAACTCGAACAAAGAGAGATTAAAGTGTTATTCAAAAGAGTATTAAACATTGTTTGTTGATATCTAATTTGGGATGTTCTCAAGTAGATAGGACAATGTTAATTTCTTCATTAGCAGGAGCATAGAGCCAATGAAGTTAATGAATATTCTACATACTGTGGATTGGATTGATCTCCTTCCTCTGATTTCAGTGTCGGATCTAAAATTAAAATAGTGTTTACAAGTTTATATTAAATCTGTATGGCATGTGGTCTGCTTATTGAGTACTTTACATGTGGACAGACAGGAAAATGAGAGGAATGCAGCAAGTTTTGCTGGTATTAAACAAATCCACCTTTAAACAGTTTGCATATATTGTACACTGCACAGTACAAGGCTACATACAGTCAAACTTTCTAATTAGGCTATAGTATAGCTCTAGAATTAAGTGAAATAATGGTTCATATTAGACAGTTTATAAGCTTTTTACTACAACAGTACAAGTGAGCTGCAGCATTTCTGTGTTATTATTTTTATTTATCGTAGATGCTTACTAATGTAGGGCCGTTTCAATGAAACTGTGTTCATAGATCCATAGGTTAGTGCGTGTCACCTCTCCATACATCAGTGTGTCCGCAAAGTTGGCGGGTTGGCATTTAAATGAATTGTGTGGGTAGAGTTAGGCACTTCTGTACGTGCTTATATTCTGTTCTCACAGTGATATGCATGTAGAAGTTAAGGTTGGCTTATGGATTGGGAAGTTAATTAAAATCCGCATGTGAGAGGGGAGTATCAGAGCAGTGCACATCATTTTAAATGCTGACTTTTGCAACTCTGTGCATACAAAATGTGTGCGGAAGTCTAGATCAGGCCCATAGATATTACAGCTAACACCATGGTTACTTTTACTCAGTCAATGTCCTTTTCACTTTATTGAAGCCACATGTATTTTTTTTTTTTTTGCTAGCTTATTACGGAAACGGAGTTATCCAATTACAAAAATAAAACAGAATACAGAAGAACTTTATTTGAATAAACCATGTAATACAGATTTTTCTGATTCATATATTTTCCTAAAAGCTAGTCTAGAATATTAATTTAAAAACAATGGTCCGTATGAACACAGGAATACTTAAGGTTCTTAATTCTACGCAAAAATTAGCTTGTTGACTCCCCTGACACGCCCTCAGTTTTCAGCTTCTTAACAGACTTACAAATGCCATAGGGCTACCTTATCTTTAGGTTCCTAGTTGTGTGAGTATGGCGGCTAATTTAGAATGTGATTGCCTAACTGTGACCAGATTTCGCCATTTAAATGGCTCCCTCCACCCAATCTTCTTGTATTCTTTCTTAATTTATCCCAACATGCCCCTTCACTACAAAGCTTGAAGAAATAGGTTTGTAATGGGTATTCAAAGCCGCAGAATATGGAACACTTCACTTCCAGAAGATCTCATGAAGTGAACCCTGTGTATATATCATACACACGGTTTTAAAGACCAAAACCTGCTCCTCTCCAGACAGCCCCCACCTTTGTGACACGTGACAGTTTGGGGTCTGGAGAGAGGATCTTCTGCAGAAATCTAGCTTTTATGACCCCCCCTAATAAACTGATCCATTTACAACAGAGCCCTAACCTGACCCCCTTGTTCTGCCTCACTACATTCAAGGTATTTCCCTGAATCACCAGACCCTGGCCAAACAGAGGTCACTCTATATACAGATATTTCATTTGTACGCATAATATTTGATTATATCCTGACAGATGGGTTTATGGTCAAATAAGACATCTTGGTCCTCAGGATCAAAGGCTTGAGAGAGCGCATCACTTTTTGTTTTGTGCTCCAGGACAGAAGGTGAATATTAAATTGAAATGTGCAAAAAACAAAGACCACTGGGCTTGTCATGCATTCAAGCACTGGGTTGACTGCAGATAAAGAAAAATCTTATGGTCTGTATAGACCGTAACTGGATGGATAGTGCCATTCCTCCAATTCCCATTTGACAGCAATCCCATGGTTTGTTTCGGCAGAGGAGAATTTGCGGGAGAAGTGACCACAGGATATCAGCTTGTCAGTGCTATTGCGCTGGGACAAGATTGCTCCGGCTCCATAAGACGAGGCATCCACCTCCAGGACGAATGGGTTGGAAGTGTTAGGTTGTTGGTGTATGGGTACTTTAGCAAATGCTTGTTTAAGTTATTCAAAAGCCTATACTGCTTCAGGCACCCAGACAGATGTTCTAATGGTCTGTTTAGTCTGAGCCACAATCTGAGAATAATTATTGACAAACTACCTATAGAAACTTGCAAATCCCAAGAATTGTTGTTTCACCTTGAGACTCAGTGGCTGGGGCCACTGCTTTATCATTTTCAATTTGTCTGGGTCCATCTGTGAACCAGAACCAGAACCAGAAAGGATGTACCTAAGGAAAGGCATCTGAGGTTGCTACAAGATACACTTCTTTAGCTTGGCATAGAGACTGTTTGCTCAGAGACGACGGAGGACTTCTTGAACAACCATTTATATGTACAGTATATACCGAAAGACATTCATAAACTCCTGGAAGACAGCGTAACCTGACAGACATGACAAGGTATTCAAAGTGCCCATCCCTGGTAAACGCTGTCTTTCATTTATCTCCCTCCCAAAGGCAAATGAGCTTATATGCACCCCTAAGGTTAAGCTTGGTAAATACGGATGCACTTTTAACCCTATCGAGGAGCTCCATGATTAAAGGCAGAAAGTAGTGGTTTTTGACAATAATTGCATTCAGGCGATCTGTAATCAATCCATTGTTGCAGGTCTCCTGTTTTCTTTTTAACAAAAAGGAAGCCCGCTCTGACGGGAGAGACTTCCGAATGAAACTGCGTTTAAGATTCACCTGTGTGTAGGCCAACATGGCCTCAGATTCAGGGATGAAAAGTGGATATGTTCTGCCTCCAAGAGGTGTTTTTCCAGGCAGAAGATCTATGGGACAATCCTACTTGCGATGAGGTGGAAAGTTCTCAGCTTTGCAT
The DNA here is from genome assembly GCA_011038615.1 of Limnodynastes dumerilii. Classification (NCBI taxonomy): domain Eukaryota; kingdom Metazoa; phylum Chordata; class Amphibia; order Anura; family Limnodynastidae; genus Limnodynastes; species Limnodynastes dumerilii. The sequence goes on from WWET01000830.1 coordinate 265,611, forward strand.
TTACAGAACTCATTCGAGAAATGTGCATATTGAGGAGGAAGTCCCGGAAGCGGGTTTTCAGGAATGGAGGAATTGAGTGGCGATTTCAGCACTGGCAGCAGCCACTGGAATAACAGACTTAGAAGTGACTGGACTCAGACAGGAATTTCAACAATTAGCACCCCAAGACAGTGTTTGTGATGTATCCCATTCAATGGAAGGTGAATGCACTCTCAGCAAGGACTACTGTACGAATTGCAGAAGGCAACACTATGAAGGATAGTGTTTTCTAATGAAGTGTGTCAACTTGAAGCTGAATGCAGGTTGTACAGAATTGCAGTGGAGCGGATTCAATCCAGCTGCAATCAGTTGCAGACAAAACCCAGGGTTCTTCCAGATAGCCTGTTTTGCCACAGTGTCAACTGACAAAGAATTACCCACAGTCCCAGAGTCCATAAAAGCACTTAGAACATGAGACTGTTTGGCATGTATCAGAGTTACTGGGGAGTCAGTTAGAATTTTCAGAGGTAACAGAGAGCTGAAAGGCTGACCCTAGTTGTCACTCCCTGGGGCCAACTAGGGACACACGTTTCCTGGACACTTCGGGAAATGCCTGGAATCAGTGCAGTACATAAAGAGATTATTTTGTTGGCGTCTCTCCAGTTCTTCAGAAGACAGACGTGAATGACTCCGTTACATATGCTCCTCAGTAGGTGTTGGAGGAGGTGGAGCAGGTGACTGAACTGGTAGGTGCTGGAAACGAGGTGAACGGAAGGAAGATTTAGAGGTCTCTTGATATGTAATATCAATGCAGTGTCACAGTGAAATTAAAGCATCCAGGGTCTCTGAAAGGTCCCATGCAGCCAGCTCATCTTTCACTCTGTCTGCCAGACCTTGCCAGAAGCTTGCTATAAGAGCTTCTTCATTCCAAAATCTGAAGCCAGTTTGCCTAACGATATAACATACTGGCCCATGAGGGAGGTGCCTTGGCACTGTTAGAGGAGACTAGAGGCTGCTGAGGAGACCCTTCCTGACTCATCAAAGGTTTTCCAAAAAGAATCTAGGAAGTCAGAATAGTTATCTAAGAGCTGATCCTTTAATTCATAGAGTGGTGAAGCCCAAGCCAGGGATATTATACAGACAAACTAGCATGGCTAGTAGGAAAATCACCTGTAAAGAGTTCAAATTGTATGAAGCACTGATTTCAAAGGCCATGACAGGCTTTAAGATTTCCGGAAAACATGGCTGGAGTAGGCAGTTGCAACCTAGGAGCCAGTACTGCGACCAGAGGAACATCAGGTTGGGCAGCCGAAGGAATGATCACCTTGGCTGCAATGGCGTCTGTGCGACCTGATAACTGTAATACTTTCACTATTTTAGCCTGCTCCTGTCCCTGTTATTGCATAACCTCACTGAGCTGCTTGATCTGGAATGCAGAGGGTCTAATGACAGGATCAAAAATTATGACTCACAATGTTAGGGTCAGAGCAAACTGTCTTGCACCGGAATCAGCACCTGTCCGTACACAGACCACGTAGTCCCAGAGGCACGAAGTCTAACTGCAAGCCTGGTGTTCACCAAAGCCACTAATGGTGGGGATGGTTTTGGTTGCAGGCAAGTGGCAGATCGTGGCCCTCTGGACAAGCGCACAGATGCCTAAATGGTGGGTGGGATCCAGAAGTTGCAGGAGTAGTACAGATAGGTAGCATAGGAGAGACTACCTGGACTGAATGCTGCAGAGAGCAGATGAACACTGGAAGTGCACACATAGGAGACATAGCCAGGACTTAAATACTCAGGAATACAGGAATCAGAGACTGGAAAGCTGGGATTGAGGATTGGCAACAATACCTGGAACCAAGAAGCCAGAACACACAACAGGATATCTGTTGTTCTTACAGGAAAGTGATGTCACTGATGGGTTTAAATAGAGCAGCTGATGAGTGAGTTCCAGCAAGGGAATGAGCTACACCTGTGGGTTAATGACTGCAGCAGAGAGTGAGCACCAGAAAGTGCAAGGAACTAAAAGATGGTCATGTGATCAGCAAAGATAAACAAAAGACATAAGGTGCAGTAAAAAGTATTGTGATCATTACAGGTATTCCTTGAGGTGGGAGACACACAATAGAAAATCTGCTCATGTAAAGTGCTTGGCAGATACTGATGCCATACTTCTATTAGTCAGTTCTGTTAGTTTGAAGTTAATTAATAAAATGAAAAATCTATTATTCTCTCCTTCCAAATTAGATAGATAGATAGATAGATAGATAGATAGATAGATAGATATGTAAAATTTGCACTACATTAAGTGCTGCAGTTTGGGAATAAGCATTTTTCTGTGAGTTTAAAGAGAATGATTTCATTCTTTGTTTGCTGATTGCAGAACAGTGTCTTAGACGTAAAAGACTACTGAGAAGAGTGGAGATTGTCTTTCACTTCTTCTCAAGGGCAGCTGACCTTCTCATCGCCAAAAAGGGGAGCCCCTTGCCAGCACATATGACTACAGACTATTACATTAATCGGTTTAGCCGCTGTACCAGCTGCTTGCATGTTTTTAATTATCTTATTAGATGAAATAACGTTGACCTATCAAATAAAAATCAAGGTGAGTTATTTTTTAACTTTCCGTTTTGCATGTTATTTTCCTAAATACATCGTAATGGCTTGTCTACTATTATTATAAAGAAAGCCATTGAAGTTGACATTTTATTTTGGCTCATAAAGGAGCTGAATTCCTGAAGGGCAATTGCAATTTGCTAGAGATTAAAGTTTAATGCTACGTTTAAAACTATAGTGTCCTCTGACTTAATACAAGAAATTTCTGCTTGTAGTGTCTTAATAAGCTTCAGATAAAAGCAGCTGTTTTGATTCAAATCACTGTTATAACTAACATTGATTGTCTAACGAAGTTTAATAGTTTACCCATATAGCTATTTATATAAAATTTTTCTAAGCATTGTAAACCTCGGTAATATTTCTGTAAATCGTGGCCTACACATATTAATGATTGTAAAGTAACTCTTTCATAGGATCATAATATGTAAGGGCAGAAAAGAACCACTTAGCCCATCTAGTCTGCCCTTTTCAACCGGTTACGCTCCCCGCTAAGAAAATCTTATTGCCGAAAATGGGACATCCGAAAGTTCCTTTTCGGATGTCCCATTTTCGAATACTTACCTTTTTCTACTTTTTTATTAAGTGTATGGGTGAGTATGCCGATTGGCGTACTTCACCCTATCACTTTCGCAATGCGCGATATCCCTCCGACGCTGCTCGCTGGACCAGGGACAGGTGAGTAAATTATTTGTGTAGAGTATTGAGGGTTAGGGTCAGGCTGCAGGGGAGGGAGGGTTAGGGTCAAGCTGCAGGTGAGGGAGGGTTAAGGTCAGGGTTAGGGTAGTGAGAGGGGAGGGTTAGGGTAAGAATTAGGTAATGGAGTGGGGTTTTTTTTTTTTTTTACTACTTTTCGCACCACGGAGCTTTCGGTGCTCCATGGATCGATTGCTATGGCTCATCGAGGCATATGCAATTGAAATCCCATCCAGTTCGCAACTGGCTGGAAGGAATCTGATTTATCGAAAATCAGATTTTCTATGCGGGGACCCACACTCCTTTTCAATCACCCTCCCTACCACACAAGTACACTACGGTTCATTTTGTTAGCAGCCAATTAACCTCCTAGCATGTTTTTCAGCATGCATGTAGAATTATGCTAGTTTGGTAGATTACCATAATAAAACTATAAAATTAGTTTAGTTTAGTATATATTTTTTTTTACAGGATCTTAGATTTGTGATGCACAGCTGTGCTACGTTTCATCTCTTTTTAACTAGTAAACAAGCTTGATGAAAGAAGAATATAATAATTCTGCTTAGGGGAAATACGTCACTCGATATAGTGACATATTCAAAATGATACTAACTGATCTAATGAATCATACACATGGAAGGTTTTCTATGAAAGGGCACCATGGGTGTACAAATGGAGCTGTTGACCTGGGGTGAACAAAAACAGTGGACCGGATCCAGACCCCCGCACACTTTCCACACATGCTGGGGTTTCGAAGTACGCATGAGAAAAGGGAGTGAACTCCCTCCGTCACATCCCTCTCTCATGTGGGCCTTATGGCCGTTACGCTGCCATAAGCCTGCCTTAAGTTAAACAAACGGATCAGTGGTCCGTACAGCCCCTACTGTACACTTTCCATCTATCGCTTCCTGCCCATCTTTTATATTTTGTGCGGTTGGAGGGGATGAGCTGCCCCATCAGGCTGAACTCCTATTGTACGTAACTTAGATAGAAATTAGAAATGCAACTGGAGCGTAACATCTGGAGGGCGCATGTGCTCCAGTCAATATATAGCCACCTACTCACTTTCTGTGGATCCGGTCCAGTATCTGTACAGCCAATCATTTGTTCTTGCAAATGGTTGCAATTAAGTTACAAACAGGTGCCCTGGTAATTTCAGTGTGTTAAGGGTAGCCTCTCATTTTGAAGAGTTTACTGTGCTCCTCATTGAGACTTTTTGAATAATCGTAACTCGAGAATCATTGTTGCAAAAAAAATTCATATGTAAAGTGCAGTGTAAAATAAAAGGATACGTAAACAACCATCCTTTCACCCCTTATCCTTGTATATCTCCAGTCCCCTTGTATATCTCCACCCCCCTTGCATATCCCAGATATCCTTTCACCCTCTTGTATGTCCCATTCAAACTTTCATCCCCTTGTATGTCTCAAGCCATCCATTCACACACCCCTACCTCCATTGTATGTTTTCTTTCTCTCCAGTCTCCAGCCATTCCTTATTGATCATTTATTTGACTTACCTTGGCTTTGCTGGTGTCCCAGTCCCTGTGCTGTGGCTGCACTCATGGAAGGCAGTTTTTAATAAATGTAAGCAGTGCAGCCGCTTTACTGCTTTAAGCCAAACTTCCCCCTCTCCCCTGGTGACGCTTCTGGACCCAGACCCTCTAGCATGCCCGACGCTGGGTAATTTGTACCCCCCTTCCGCTCTTGGCATCCTTGGAACTCATTACCAGTATATTTAGGAAACATTCTTGTACCAGTGTCTATACAGAATATTTGTACTCTGAGGACTTAATTTTACAATCGTTGTATGCTCAATTTTTTTTTATTTTTTTAAATCAAGTAAATTTTTATTGATTTTATCAATTTTTCAAACAAAACAAACAAAACAAAACTACTACCCCTTTTAGGAACATAATCGGGGGAGCAATACAACATGGAATCCTATTAGCATTGATACATCTTGACAAAAAAAAAGACAGCATCAGAAAACGCAATTGCATTGTTATGAATACAATAACATTACATGACAAAAAACTGTTAGTACACACCACCGCTAGATATATAAACGTATTATTATGAGGTTTCAGCTACATGTGCCGCGCCGAGCTGTGGAACAAATGGCACAACGCCTGCTCCATAAATGGAATCCAGCCACGGAGTCCACACCTTGTAGAACTTGTCAGGGGCCCCTCTAAATTGATACACATATTTTTCATGTGGCAGAGTGTCATTGACAAACATCACCCATTCCCTCAGGCACGGGGGGGTCAACCGCCATCCATCGCCGTGCAATCACCACTTGCGCAAGTGAGAACAAGGAGAATAAATATCTATGGATATTTCTATCCATCTCCTCTGCTAAGGATAGCCCAAAAATACTAATTCTAGGATTAATCGGCATAGAGATGGAGAGCGTGCCCAGGGAACAGTCCCAGACCAACCTCCAGAACCGAGACACTGTAGGGCAGGTCCATAGCATATGCCAAAAGGTACAAGGGGAAAGGCCACACCGAACACAATTATCCTCAGTAAGTCTTCCTATCCGGACCATTCGCTGGGGTGTAAGGTAGACTCTATGTAAAAGATAAAAGTGAATCTGCCTAAACCGCAAAGAAGACGTAGCATGGTTAGTAGATGCCAATACCTCCTCCCATTCCTCCTCCACTAGCTCCCCCAAATCCTCCTCCCATCTAGACTTCAACCTGGGCAACTTATCGGACTGGGCCGCCCTCAAGGTGGAATAAATCCCGGAAATTGCACCCTTAAGTGTCAAGTTTGAGGTGAGCTGTTTAGCAGGGGAAACAATGATGTGGGGATTGCCACTCGGGAAATGTGCCTGTAAAGCATGACGGAGCTGAAGGTATCTATAAAACCATGCAGAGGGTACGTGATAATTCTCCTGCAACTGGGCAAATGACTTAAGAGTGTCTCCCATGTATAAATCGCCCAACACTCGCACACCATACATCCCCCACACTCTTCCACCCTGCAGACCAGATAACTCTTGTAACGCCGGGTTACACCACAACGGGGTTTCTGGGTCCAGGCCCTCCCCTTTCAGCAGACCATGCACTGCCTTCCATACCAACCTAGCCTGGCGCAAAATCTGTGCCCCTCCCCTGCCAGCGCCACCCGCTAAAAGATTCTGGATCGCAGACCAACCAGAACCCCCCCAGTATTGCAAGTAGAAGTTAGTGGTTTCATCCACACAGTGTTTCACCCATCCAAGCAAGTGGGTAAGCTGCGCCGCTAAGTAATAGAGTCATAAGTTAGGCAGGGCCAACCTAGCCTCCTCCTCATCTCTCTGAAGCATACAAAGACTAACCCTTGCCCTACCCCCAGCCCAGACCAAGGATGAGAGGTAACCATGTATAGACAGATACAAGGGGGAGTGTTGCAACGGACATAAATATTTAGGCAGCATGATCATCTTAATCAAGTTGACCCTGCCCGTCATGGAGAGAGGGAGCTTCTGCCATACTTTAGTTTTGCTTTTGAGGTAATTAGTAATGGGATCCACATTGAGAGTTACATACTCACTAGGATCAGAAGTAATACGTATCCCAAGATAAGTAAATTCCTTCGTCCAAACTAATTGATGACTCCCTCCCTCCACCTCTCCGACCAAAGCCAAACAGGCTCGACTTGCTCCAGTTAATGTGTAGACCTGCATAGGTGCCAAACTCTTCCATGACCAAGAGCAGATTTGTCAGGGAGTCACCAGCATCCGCGAGAAAGAGGAGCATATCATCGGCATATAAAGCAATTTTATCAGGGGACCCCCCAGTAGGGAGCCCTCTAATATCCTCCCTCCCATGGATTAAACAGGCCAGTGGCTCCACTGCCAAAGCAAATAGAGTGGGTGACAGCGGCCATCCCTGTCTAGTACCCCGCCCAAGGGAAAACGATTCACTGGTATGACCGTTCACACATATGCGTGCAGTAGGTTCCGAGTACAGAATCTGTATCCATTTAATAAACCTATTCCCCATTTTAAAGCGGTGGAGCACCTCCCAAAGGTAGGGCCATACAACCGTATCAAACGCTTTGGCAGCGTCCAAAGACGCTACCACTGCCTCACTCTCTTCCCCTTAATCCACCTGCAATCTCATATAGAGGCGTCTTAAATTAGTGGCAGTAGTTCTGCCTGGCATAAAACCTGTTTGATCCGGATGAATGACCCCCCCTATAACCGCATTAAGTCTAATGGCCAAAAGTTTGGCCAGGATTTTCACGTTGGTGGGGAGAAGTGAAATAGGCCTGTAGGACTCAGGTCATAGAAACATAGAAACATAGAAAGTGACGGCAGATAAGAGCCACATGGCCCATCTAGTCTGCCCATTTGTTTATTGAAAACTATACTGACCCTAGACCCTATTTACCCTCAATTTGGGTTTCAATTTAGGATACCCTTATATTTAACCCAAGCATGTTTAAATTGTTCTACTGTACTGGCATCAACCACCTCAGATGGGAGAATATTCCACTTATCTATCACCCTTTCAGTGAAGTAATTTTTCCGCACATTTCCTTTGAATCTACCACCCTCCAGTTTATATTCATGCCCTCGTGTTCTATTACTCCCCTCCAGTTCCATGCCCTCGTGTTCTATTACACCTTTTCTTTTGAAAAATGGTACCCTCCTCTAGCTGGTCACAACCCTTGATGTATTTGAAAGCTGCTATCATGTCCCCCTCTCCCTTCCCTTC
>WWET01000830.1:284207-298454 GCA_011038615.1 Limnodynastes dumerilii
CAGATCCAAGAAAAGATACCACATCACTCTTTGCTTTAACCAGTATGGTGGTTATTATTATTATAATTGTTTATATGTTAAAAGGCACCATAAGGTGTCTGCAGCGACATACAAAATACAGTACAGATATACAGGGCAGGGATGGACAGCAAATACAATATAAATATAAAAATATCACAAAAATACAGTAAAGTGAAGCAAGCACAGACCACAAGGCAAGAAGCGAGGTGTCAAACTTGACAGGTCAGGGTGAAGGGGATAGAGTGCAGTGAGAGATAGAGAGGGAGCCACCAGGTGGGGATGGGGTAATAGGGTAGCAGAAGGGCATAAGAGGGTACGAAGTGGTGGAAGAGGAAATAACACTAGGTTGGGGGCCCTGCTCATGTGAACTAACACACTAAGTGGGAGGGATGAACTTATAGGAGACATAAGGAGGGGGAAGGAAGTGGGCTGCTGGTGTGAGTGGAGGAGAGGGAGAGGCAAGAAAAAGAAGGGATAGATGTAAGATGCAGTGAGGATGTTGAGTGGGGGAGGGATAGACTAGCCTGAACAAGTGAGCGCTTAAAGACCTGTAGGGGGGAGAGTCTGACTTAAGGGAGGTCATTCCAGTGCAGAGGTGCAGCACGGGAGAAGTCCTAGACTCGGGGGTGGGAGGTCAGACAGCGGTGCTTAGCAAAATGGAGTGGGCAGGAAGGGGTGTGCATGGAGATAAGGAAAGAGAGGTAGGGAGCAGTGAATGAGAAAATGACCATAAAGGTGAATGTAATGTGTTTAATGAGATATCTGAAGCAGACAGGAAGCCAGTGGAGGGTTTGACATAAAGGAGAGGCCGAGGTAGAGCGGCATGAGAGGAAGAGGAGTCTGGAAGCAGCATTGAGTATCGATTTCAGGAGGGCAAGATGGGTGAGTGGAAGACCAACGAGGAGGAGGTTACAGTAGTTGAGACATGCTATGACTAAAGAGGATGTTGATTTGGTAGCTTCATTGGTGAGTTAGGGACGGATGCGTGCATTGTTGCATATGTGGAAACGGCAATAATAAGAGAGGGCACGGATAATTTCCGTTTTGTCCATATTCAGCTTGACTAAGCATTTGGTCATCCATGTGGATAGGGACGCAAGGCACCAAGAAATCTTATACAGAAGACAGGGTTTGAGGTCAGAGAGAAGAGGGAAATTTGGGTTCAGCGTAGAGCTGGTAGTTGAAACCAACTTTTGGATTTATATTTGATTGGACCATAAGGTCTACTTAACTACTTAAAGCTTAGAAGTGCTTTAAAAAAAAAATTTAAATGATTGAAGCACTAATGATGCCTTGAATAGACAAAGTTTAGGAACCACTAAGTTTTTGTTTTCTTTGGGTTGTATCAATATTTAATACATTTTCGTATGAAATGATAAAAAAATATCCTGCATGTACTTTGAGTCATGCATATAACTGACAGAAATATATGGACACCGTCATTACACTTCTGTTGCCAGACATATAGTAGAGAGAGAAGTCATTGTATGCTGCAGAGGATTTCATCAGCAGACATACAGTATAGTGATGATAAATAATGATAATGCACACTATTACATTGGGCAGTGAGAGAAGGTAAGGGTAAATCTTTTTTTTTTTCCTTACATTCATTCTCTTCTGTTATCCCACTCATTTTATTTAAATTCATCTTTCAGTGAAATATTCAATTAAATGTCTTAATATTCTGTTATTATTTTATTAAAATGATACTTTAGGCAAAGCAAATATACTGAAGGATCATTTTATTTACTCTCTGGTGACATCTGTCAATTTCTACATCCTATGTCCATTCAGTCACCACTGGTTAGCCATCCATGTAATCTTACTTACGTTTCAAATATCTTTAAAGTTCCATTATGCCGTACAGTATAGTCCTTATATCTACTGACAGTAAATATTCACATTGATATTTTTTATATATTTAATGCAATTTAATTTACATTTAAATAAATTGTTAATAAATTTCTATCATCTTATTTTTCATTTCATTTTATCCTATTCAATGCTTCCAGTGTTATAGCACGCAACCAATAAGATCCTTCTGGGATCTCTCCACCAACTAGTGGTGCCCTCCAGTATGGCACATGGATTATTTTAATTGGTCTAAATTCCATCTTGATTGGTTTTAAGGAAAGCTAGTGGTAAGTGGTGTCTGGAAGCTGTTTCTTTACTCTTATATTGGAAGAGTAAGTTCCACTGACTCAATTATACATAGACACTTAGTATACTTGGTAACCTCTATGGCATGGCTGAAAGATGAAAAATCATGAGAATTCAAGTACAATTAATAGCTAAAATCAATTACACTGTGAACCTGGTGGTTGCTTAATTTACTATTCTATTTAAATGGATGTGCTGAGTAGTTCATTTTCTTTAACCTTTTAACCTCAAGGGATTTATCATCGATTTATAGTATAGAAATATGATTATATAAAATTACTAGAATAGGCTTCTGTCTCTTTTCACTAAACTATTAATAAATGCTCTGTATTTCCAGTGATTGCTAATGTTTGGTGTTCCATTTCCAGTTAATCTAGTCTTAGCTGACTCCTGGAATATCCTGAAACATTTCTCTTTGGATCTTCCACAATGGACTTGAGGCTGTGACTTAATGCAAACCACAGTTCCACCCCCTTTCCTATCATAACTACTGTTTCTAGGGACTGGCCGGCACTGGATGACATAATTTGCATCATCAAGACCCACTCCATCCCTAGTAATACAATGAAGAGTGTCATTACGGGTCAGGGGTGGGGCTTTGGATACAATCTGCATAAATTGTCATCAAGCCACGCCCCCATGTCAACGTCTATTTTTCAACTTGATTTTTCTCACACATCACTCTTTTGTGTTGTCTTTCTCTTCCTGTTCACTTCCTGTAGCTATCTTCAATTCCTCTGACTCTGTTCCTCATTTTTTCAAAATTGAATTTCTCACTGATCCCCTCATCTCCTCTTCAGTTGTTTACATTATTTATTAGTATGACATTTTCAGACAGACAAGACCTGTGGTTCCCGTGTGTGTGTGTGTGTCAGGAGGAGGCTTTGCTGGTTCGCATGATTACTTATGTGGGCGTGATTCAAATATTAATATACTAGGGGAGTTGAGGGGAATGAAGAATGACATTTTTGAAATTTAGTAATTACATTGGAAATAAACATGAGGTTCTAAGTAACTAACTTTATGATTTATTAGTAATGTAGCTGGACTTGCCTACAGTCATCAGGCCCCACTGCAAAATTTTGAGGAACCACTTAATGCATCCGATGTGCTATTCACCCATTGTGCCGCTTTAGCCTCTGGATTTGATCAGCGTTGCAAAGAAAATGAAGGAAAAAATAAATAGTAATCGAGCAATTCCCTTTATACAATATGCATTAAACACAGCGATATATGACAATAGGGCAAATACTAATAACTGAACAGAATTTAGCGTACGTGCATAATGAAAGCACCTTTCTGATTGGTTGTTTTCATCCATTGCACATCTGCAGTTTGTTAGTAAATAACCTCAGTATTGTTCCACTTTTCCATAATTTAATAGAATCAGAACAAAAATATTTTATGAATATGCAGTGGTGTAATTTTTTTTTCCGATGAACTTATTTGTGTTTCCTAATTAAGCAGGAACAAGCATTAGCTAGTCAGGTCACTGTGTGCTATTCTCAAGCTGATGGTGTGTCATTCATGGCATTTGATTCACAGAAAGACAGAAGAGAAGCCAAGTCAAATTCTTTTGTTCAAACTCTGTAAATGGTTTGGGACAATTAATTTCCAATCGTTTCCCAGTAGAGCAGATTTACTTGTATATTAATGAGGCACAGGTGTTAGGCCCCTTGTGTGTCTAAGCCTGGGAGGCATATTTAGGTTGTTTATCTAGTCAGCCATAGGTACTGCAAGGTGCTCAAGCTTTCCTTTTTTAACAGTTTATGCAGCGAGCCATATTTATTTTATATTTGCAATGCTTTTTAATCTAAATTTGCCAGCACCTGTTAAAAATTTAAAATTGTTCATGTAGAAATAAGTGCAAAACCATTGCAGTGGTAAATAGCACTAACGGTTAAATAATGAAGGCCTCTATTATGTTTAGCAGCCTAGGCTGTCATTAAATGGTAACAAAAAGGTTAATTTAAGAAAATATTTGATGAGGACTTAAACGTTTATTAGCTCAGGGTTCTCGCAAATAATTCTCCCAGTGTGTCCTGTCTGCATGAGAAAGTATGGCCGTGCCCATATTAATATTCATTTTTCTTGTTTACGCACTGAACTGCAGTACCAACATTTTAGAGAAAATGGAACGGCCTCCATAGGCATTATAAATTTCAGTAGCTGGCATAATTATAGCGATCTACATATTCATTAAATCCTAAGAAGAAATGTGTCCAAAAATGACAACCGTGTGGTTTAGATCGGCGTTTGAATAAAATCGAAGCAAAAAAAAATAAAAAATAAAAAAAAAACCTTAACCACAAATGCTATTATTATTATTATAACTGTTTGTGAAACAAAACCTGTTCCTGTAATATGTTTCTTAAATATAATACATTCCTGTGCTTTCCTTTCATAGCAAAGAATGGGAAGAACTTTTTGTAAACAGCAATTATTTGGCAGCGATACGTCTGAAAGGGATTAATGGGCAGCTGAGAAGCAGCAGGTTCCGGAGTGTTTGCTGGAAGGTAAGTAGAAAATATTTATTTATAGTTTGTGGTTGCAATGTATCAACATTTTACCTGATGCGCTCGAAGATTACTGATGCACTCAAAGGATTTTCCAGGCGACTAAATCTACTGTTCCTGAATCCTTTATTATTATGTTCAGAATATATTTTTTTAATCACACAACTAAGGGTTTTTTTTTAATAGTTGATTCTAGGTTTTTGCTATAGTTGCGTTATTTTTAACATGTATACATGTATTTCACAACTAGTGGCATATTGTCCCTATATATCTGTTATGTTATGGGTCATTGATTTTTTTTATATGCCAAGACATCACCAAAGCTAAGCTGCTTTCTGTGTTATATAATAGTACTTTGTCTTGATCAGACACTTAAGAAACTACTTTGGGAGTGATCACTTTTTTAAGACTAAAACTCACAGCAGAACCTTTTTGTTGTTTTATTTACAACATATATGTAAAAAAAATAAAGATTTATCCAAGCTAAGTCCCTGCTAATCAGCAGAATTGTATCTATTTCTGTTTGTCAAATCGCAGCTGTATGAATGTATGGTCTCAAATGGTTTTATTCGCAACGTGGTGGGTTGTTTTCTTTTAGCGTTGGTAGAAGGTGCAGTATACAGGAGGGAGAAAATCCTTGTAAATTTCCTAAGGTGCATGGCCTATGGCAGCGCAATATATGAAGAAGGATTGCCTTTTTTTTTTGCAACGGCGGTAGTTTGCTTATCTTTTTATTCTAGGATGCTCCACATAGCTAGGAGTATAGGACCAGATCCTAACTTAATAACGTCACCTCACTTACGCGTGTAAATTTCGTAAGTAGGGTGTTTGGAGGGGAAAGTGTATGTGCCCTCCAGAAGTTACACTAATTTTATGTGCGTATCTTCTATTGTACGGAGATTCTTCCCCTCCGCCTGCTAAAAGTATGCAGAGTGGGCGGGGTGAAGAGATGTTAATTATAGAGTATGGGCTGGGTTATGTAATTACACACAGATCAGCGGTCAGACAGACTGCTGATCCGCTTGTTTGAGTTAATAAAGTCATAAAGCCATAAAGTCCGCACAAGAAAGGGGAGTGACAGCGGGAGTTCACTTCCCTCTCCATGCAGAATTAAACACCCCTGCACATATGGAAAGCATGCGGGGTCAATCCGGTCAATAATAGCAAAAGTCATTTAATCCAAAGGCAACGTTTAAAAATAAATAAACCACTATTGATTGAAATTAGGAGATTTTATGTACAATGTGCAAAATCAGTAAATATTACAGTTTGTTGGCATTCCCAAGCAGTGAAATTGTCACTCTACTGCTGCCTCACAGGCCACACACTGCATTTTCTTACGCAGCCTCATGCATCGGTACCCTCTGTATTCCAGGGTTCACACAGCAGTCTAGCACCACAGATTTGAATTGAACAGGTGGTAATCACAGGTTTAGGAGATTGGTACTCACATGATTTGAACCTGAGCCTATCAGTCAAGTTCTCAGGGTTTGATTTTTGTTTCTGGTCACCTGAGTCACTTTTAAACTCTCGGCCTCTGTGACATTCTATACTCCATAATCATAATTAACAGTGTATTTGCAACCAGGTGAAGAAGTGAAGTCTCCTGATAATTGTTACGTTTCTGTTGTTTTTGCCTTTTTAATCTGGGTTTCTGATATAAGAAACATAGTAAATATACATAGTAAATGTACATAGTAAATATAAATAGTTGTTTTGTCCTGTACAAGTTCATGAAATGCCACAAAGTTGACATTCCATCTATAGATATATAAAGATGATGTTTGTGGAATGGATTTTTAGAAGACAGAGATATCTGTATACTTTCTACATGAATAATTACATATTGAATGGTAAGACACGTGCTTTTTTCAGGAGAATAAGTTAATACAAAAGCTAAATGCTGTGCTACAACTAAGACCATAAATAACAATGGAAACAGTCTTTTAAATTAATAAAAACTGATTAATTACCTAATTCTCTGAACACTAATATTTCTCAAATCTAAATTTATTATTGAAAAATACCTAGCCATGCAGAACAGGCAGTGTTAGTGCAGTAAAGCATTCTGCCTGTCGTCAGTGATTATAGGAAATGTCTAGCTGAGAGTTATCTGAGGGGCGGAATACATATTGGTAAAATCACAATTCAGTTTTATTGTGATTAGTAGACTTGAGTGTAACACACAGAGAACACCACATTCAGGCAGCGTTTGGAAATATGCCTCACTGTGCTAATGAGTTTACAATTTAAAGTCAACATGACATCCCCACATTTCTCTCAGTGACTTTAAAGTGCTTTTATGCATTGGATTCAGCCATTTATTATGTGAACGAGTCCTTATCGATGAGAATTCCACCCAGCAGTCCACTAGAAACCGGTGCCACAGCGATGCTTCCTGGTAAAATGCTTGCATTGCAGGCTGCCGGCTGAGCAGTCCAGCACTGTCCATCTTTTGGATAAAAATGTAAACGGACCAGAATTACATAATGTAGACGCTTTCTGCACCCTGAGTGCAGAAAACATCTGCATTTAAATAGAGAGCATGAGTCCGCTTCATGCTTTCAGCACTCATCTGGATCCTCAGTATCCAGGCTTCTGTGCTAGAAGCCTTTCTGAGGATGGGGCAGGATGACCCGCCATGTGTATAGCGTGTCCGCATGGTGGGAGGAGGGACATATTAAAATCCTAAGGAATTGCCCTTACTGAAAATTCACATTTATGCAGAGGCCCCATTTTCCTTGGTTGGCTATTAATATTATTATTATCGATTATTTATAAGATGCCACAAGTAGTCCACAGCGCCGTACAAAATAAATCACAATACGATACAGACATACAGGGCAGAGATGAACAGCTTAGTACATAATAAAATACAGGGCAGGGATGGACAGCACATTACATAATAAAATACAATCTAAATAAAAATACATAAACAAAATACAATAAAGTGCAAAATGCGAGGTGTCAAGCTTGGCAGAGCAGGGTGGAGGGGATAGAGCGCAGCGAGAGTTTGAGAGGGAGCCACCAGGTGGGGACGGGGTAAAAGCGTAGCAGAGGGGGGGAGTGGTGGGGGAGGGAACAACACTAGGATGGAGGGCTCTGCTCACGTGAGCTAACACACTAAATTGGAGGGATGAACTTACAGAAAACAAAAGGAGGGGGAAGAAAGTGGACTGCTGGTGTAAACATTGGAGAGGGGTAGGGTCCTGGGTGCAGATGTCCTGTATGTGTAGTGTACCCACCTTGCATGTACAAAACTTAGGATCACACGGCCTTTGCCTTTCTGAACTCCACTGCTGCTGCAAACTAAGCTCCAACTGCAGCGGCAGTGGACTTCTTCATCCGTTTCAATATCATAAGCATGTTTGCTTAAATATGTACTTATTTATGTGTACATATTTTTAATATAGAGCAAATAGATATACCACACATTTTTCATTCAGTCTCTATGGAATGCGGCAAAAATCCTAATTCTGGATGCTGTCCAATTAATCACTGTAGCTTTATATCCCCCTCTTATAGTCGATATCCAAATATAAACTCTGCAATACCTGTTCCAATACCTAGCTGATATGCCCTTTCCAAATAGATATGCATTTAGAGTATATCTGATCCAGCCTTAATAGGCAGTATGCGAAAATAGCATTGCAAGTCACCACATTGCCAGTGTTTTCATAGCCTCACGTTCTACCATATTGTATCATGCTAGAGCTCCAATTTCCTTGAGAGTGTTTAGTGTGGCTTTTTCAAAATGACATAATAAGCACACATCTGCTGATAAGCAATGGAAAAGATGTAGCCTACTCTACAGCACACTTTTTGAAAGTAAATACATTTAATAAATAGTCGGTGCAAGTCCCTGCACCGATGCCTATCACTACAAAGTAGCGACAGCTGAAAGTTGCTTTTTCGGAAGTGCCCTCTCCGGTGACTTAGTGAGCTGCGGGGGAAGGGAGACTTAGGGTTAGGCTGCAGGGGAGGGAGACTTAGGGTTAGGCAGTGGGGGGTGGGGGGTAGACTTAGGTTCAGGGTTAGGGAGTGGATTGGGGATAGAATAGTCACTTATGTTCGGTGCTCCAGGAATTGATTGCCATGCCTTCGAGGCATAAGCAATCGTTTACCCAGCCAGTACGGAATAGGGCCACTTGCAAGAGGGACCCAAACTCATATATAGTACTGTAGGAATTCTCCTATATGGCCTCAATCTTTAACTCCTACCTTCTTGCAGTTTTTGTTATCTATATAATAGAGATATATATACACTAAGAGAATTATCTTTTAGAAATGGTTGTATGTCCTTTCATTAAGGGAAAATGCACCATAGGAACCAACCCTCTGTAGGGAGTTCACATGACTTGCCTATGTAGAAACATGGGTAGTGGCAACAAAAATGTTGTTTGTTGTGGGAGGGGGTACTCATTCATTCTTCAACTTCACATTTCCTTTATTATTTTTTGTTTTGTTTGTTTTCTTTTGTTTTTATTTCAACTTAATTTTTTTTTACCACCAAACTAGTAATAAATATATGTAACATCAAGTAACATTCATGTCTAGGGCTATTTTTTATTTGAAGACCTTTTTGGAACATGAAGGGGACAGTATTCATGACAAGAGGGGCATAAAGACAAACTATTATATTTGATTATTTGCGCTGTATACTGTTATACAGGGGAAACTCGAAAAATTAGAATATCGTGCAAAAGTTCATTTATTTCAGTAATTCAGCTTAAAAGGTGAACCTAATATATTATATAGACCCATTACATGCAAGGTGAGATATTTCAACCCTTTATTTGTTTTAATTTTGTTGATTATGGTTTACAGCTTAT
This sequence comes from Limnodynastes dumerilii, assembly GCA_011038615.1. Lineage (NCBI taxonomy): Eukaryota > Metazoa > Chordata > Amphibia > Anura > Limnodynastidae > Limnodynastes > Limnodynastes dumerilii. Next base: position 293,737 of record WWET01000830.1, read on the forward strand.
GAAAACCCCAAAATCAAAATCTCACAAAATTAGAATATTACATGAAATCAATAAAAAAAAGGTTTTTAAAAACAGAAATGTCAGCCCTCTAAAAAGTATAATCATGCATATGTACTCAGTACTTGGTTTGGGCCCCTTTTGCATGAATTACTGCCTCAATGCGGCGTGGCATGGATGTTATCAGCCTGTGGCACTTTGAGGTGTTATTGAAGACCAGGTTGCTTTAATAGTGGCCTTCAGCTCTCCTGCATTGTTCGGTCTCGTGTTTCTCATCTTTCTCTTGGCAGTGCCCCATAGATTCTCTATGGGGTTCAGGTCCGGCGAGTTTGCTGGCCAATCCAGCACAGTAATCCCAGACTCTGGACTTAATAAAGCACAGTGGACCAACACCAGCAGATGACATGGCTCCCCAAATCAACACAGACTGTGGAAACTTCACACTGGACTTCAAGCATCTTGGATTGTGTGCCTCTCCATTCTTCCTCCAGACTCTGGGACATTGGTTTCCAAATGAGATGCAAAATTTGCTCTCATCAGAAAAGAAGACTTTGGACCACTGAGCAAAATACCAGTTCTTAGCTGTAAGCCATAATCAACAGAATTAAAATAAATAAAGGCTTGAAATATCTCACTTTGCATTTAATGAGTCTATATAATATAATAATTCAACTTTTAAGCTGAATTACTGAAATAAATGAACTTTTTCACGATATTCGAATTTTTCGAGTTTCACCTGTATATGGGCATACCGTCACATTAGTGTTATGTGTAGCATGTTGCCTATATTTATGTCAGATATACATTTTTTGCATTTTGCACTTTATGTTGTAATTCTGACTGTAATTATATACCTGTTAGAATTAACACAAACTTTTGTCTAAATTTCTCCTATATAATGTGGTGCATTACAAATTAACTGTTGTCCTACACTAAAATCAGTGATCGACTAGATGTAGTTACAATTTATAGGTTTGTCTTTATTGATTTTATTTAAGAACACATTTCAACCATTACTGTGCAGTTCCTATTTCCTCTACTGTCCCCCTTTCCCCAATAGCTCCCAGTAAATTCAGTCACTGTCTCATCCAATAATTACACAGCTTTCCAAGCATTACCAACCAGCAGAATTCTGAATATTTAATAATAAAGTACACAGAGAACCATTAAACACTATTGGTACGAGTTGCTGAGATAATCATTCTCGAATATATGAACTTAACTACTGCTGCCTGGAATAAAAACCAAATAGAAATCTGGGCATGGCCTTTATATGCACCAAACACATTTTGTAGTTCTTAGAAAACTACGCATGCAGGAATGTGTGTTTTACTGTTGTCAACAGATGGTGCATCACACTGCAGAGGTTAATTCAGCTATACTTTATTCCAAAAGAAACATAATAATTAGGTAAAATTAACCTAAAGCACTCTGTAGAGATGACACCGTAAAATGTCCATTTTAAACTATAATCTTTCTTGCAGAATAAATCATCCAGTCATAAAACAATCTATGCTTTTAATTTCCTGTATTTACAGCCCTCTGGAATATGTTGCTGCTATAAGAAATGTGAAAGTTTGGCGATAGGTTTTTATAATTGAGGGTCCCTGAAGATTGGGGACTTGGCTAAACAAAAAAATACACTTTTTCCATAATTATACTTCCACAAACTGGTGTACAAGCCAATAGGCGATTAGCATTAGCAATTAATATTAGATCATTTCTATGTGTAACTTTTAGTATTGCTTTGCATCCTGGATTAGAAGTCCATCAGCAAAGCTGTAACAATGAGTTTCTGACTGCAAAACTGTAACAGTGGGCCTGATTCAGACTTAAGAAGGGGCTTGAAATCAAGAGAGGAATGTTACTCCTGGGCTAAACCATGTTGCTTTCAGGGGGAGTCAAATTAATTATATTTTTTTTCATGCAGGGATATATCTATGAATTGCTTACTGCACACAGATACTGACCAGCTTTACATTTACACTGTTATTTAGACTTAGGTTTGGAAACATCTAATCTCATCTATAATGCTGTTTGCAACAGATGAAATATGACTCCCCTGTAATCATAATGGTTTAGCCCAGGTGTAACTTTCCTCTCTTAGGACCTGATTCACACTTAAGAATCTTCTTAAAATAAGAACTTAAAGTCACTCCTGGGCTAAACCATGTTGATTGCAGGGGAGTCATATTTCATCTGTTGCAAACAGTACTAGTGTTGAGAGGTGATATTTACCAGCCCAAGTCTAACTAACAGTGTAATAGTAAAGTTGGTCAGTATCTGTGTGCAGTAAGCAATTCAAAGATGTATTCCTGCATGCAAAGAATACAATTAACTTGATTTCCCCTGAAAACAACATGGTTTTGCCCAGGAGTAACTTTAAGTTCTTATTTTAAAAAGATTCTTAAGTGTGAATCAGGTCCTAAATATCAAGCTCCTTCTTAAGTCTGAATCTGGACCAATGTTCTATCTGACACGTAGTACAATGGTCATTGCATTATTAAGACCTTCCAACTTCACTAGGGGAGAGGGCATGATGCAGGTGGATGTGTTTTCCGGTTAACTGAGAGAGACCAAAATAATTTGTAAGCCTCCTTGACATTCCTGTGGAATAGCCATTAGTGTTTGCCTATATTTACCTTAATTATGTTTCTTACCCTGTATATTAATGAGTTTGACATGCCATATGTCAAGAGAGAGCTTCCATGTTCATGTCAAAATCTCCCATGTCCAAGTACGACTGTGTACATTTTATACACACTAGTGTTCACCAGGCAAATACTGTAAGCCTCTCTTTATTACTGAATACATTCTGTTTATATAAGAAGTTTAAGTAAGATTCCTAAAACTAATTTCATTCGGAGTATTGTTAAAGAACGCTGTGTGTGACTGCCACCTATCACACTTATTCTCTGGACTCATTCATTTTCTTGCAGCTTTATTTTCTATGTATCATTTTTTTCCCCTGATAATCATTGTCCTTTCATAAGCTTATTTATAACACATTTTCATTTTTTATTGGCAGCTGTTTCTAAATGTTTTACCCCAAGACAGAAGCCAATGGATAAGTAAAACTGTGCAGCTAAGAACACGGTATAAAAAGATTAAGGAAATTGTAAGTGATATTTACGCCAATATCCAATGTTCTGTTAAAACAATATTTATTGGTAAAAATAAGTAAAAGCAGTGACGTTCTGCTTTGTCTTAATTTAGCACATTACAAATCCCCGGAAAGCTGCTGGACAGCAAGACTTAATGATAAATAACCCGTTGTCACAGGATGAGGGGGTAAGTAGACAATCTTCTTCTTATTCTTTTATAGAAGCTCTTCTATGAAGAAGGGTGTTTTCTGTCAAAGGCCCCCATGTCACAATATGAATGAGTTAGCTTCTCTCTGGAGACGCACACCCTGGTTTTCTGATATGTGTGGAAGCCAGCAAGTGGGAATGCAAGGATGATTGCAAAGAGTCCCATTCAATGGAACGGTTACAAACATCTATAAAGGCAATTTTAGAGGTCAGGCTTACCACATTCAGCCCACCCTGTATTTACTGCACATCAGTGAATCTTTTTATGATATGTGCCCTTCTCCTCACAAATGGAAAGACACGCTAATATTAAATAATGATTGAAGTTTGCTCATTTTCATACATTTTAAAGAATTAAGTTGTAATATTTGGTTACTTTTCATTTAAAGATAATTATGCCAATTAGGGATAAACTTAAGCAATCAGTTTGGGTTTAAAATACATAACTAATATTTAAAAAGTATACGGAAAGCTCTTATTTGCTATTGGGAAAATACATGGAGATTAACCTGAAGATGCTATTGTGAAAATGTATTTGCTTAGACTTCACACAAAGATTATATAATATTGGTAACAAAAAAATGCTCAAATCAGTTTATAGTTTAATACAAACTGGTGTGTGAAAGGTTGTAGTAATCTACACATAAACAAAGGGGGAGTAGGCCCCCGTTGAAATGGAAATAGGGCTGTTCGCTCCCAGACAGTTCCAAACTGGCTCGGAATGCAATTGCTTGTGCTTCGAAGATACATAGCAATCAATCCCTGGAGCACCGAACATGGTGCTCTGAAAGGTAAGTAAGCATTCTTTCCCCAACCCTCTTCCCCGCAGCATAACCCTAACTTCTCCTTCCCCGAAGCCTAACCCTAACTTCTCCTTCCCCACAGCCTAACCCTAAGTCTTCCTTTCCTGCAGCCTAACCCTAACCCCCCTTCTCTGCAGCTTAACCCTAAGTCTCCCTACCCTGCAGCCTGACCCTAACCCCCCCCCCATTCCATGGCCCTCACCCCCTTCCCCTCCCTTGCCCAGAGCCTAACCTTAACCCTCCCCCTAAGCCTAAAAGTCCCCGGAGTGGTTACTCACCTCTCTGGCGGGCAGCGCTTCCAAAAATGAATGGGTGAGTATGCCGATCGTATACTCACCCATGCATAAAAAAAAATCTAAAATGGCTGAAATAGAGACAACCAAAAAGCAGCTTTTGACTGTCATTACTTCACAATGAAAGCCATTGGTGCAGGGACTTCCACCGAAACAAAGAAATGGTAGGTGCCCTAGCACTCAGTTAATAATCTGTAACTAACCTGCCATTCTATCTGTAAATAAAACGCAGAAACATAAGTTACACACATTCTAAAATACCGAGGTGGTACTAACACCTCAAACTCCCCGAGAGCCACATTCCAAATTCCCTA
>WWET01000830.1:307418-321404 GCA_011038615.1 Limnodynastes dumerilii
CCCCCTGGGTGCGCCACTGTGCCTAGCTTCAAATACTGGGCTGTATTCAGAGATCCTTTTTGAGGGAAGTTGCGTGCGTATTTTTAGGGTCGGATCAATTGCGCATGTGTAGTAACTTTATGTACATAGTTTTAGTAGACAATACGCACGTAAAGGCCTAACGGACGTACATGTGAATCGCACTTGGGGACATACGCATGGAAATGAGACGTACAGGAAAATTTACATAAAAGTGGGTGGGGGGAGGCATTTAAATGAATGCGTGGAGGCGCAGTTATCAAGAATCACACGGACGGAGCACATATACGCACGTAAGTGCACACGTAAAGAACAGAGTGGTCTAGAGAATCGTAAGGCACCGACAGCACGTCCAGGAGAGGGGAGTGTCGGGGTGTTGGTGGATGTTTCCTTGCTCCGGTCAGGCCTATAATTGCGTACATTAAAAACCAGATCTCTGAATACGGGCCACTGTCTTTAAGTCAGTCTTGGATTATAACACAGAATTCAGAGATCCTGCAAAGTCCCTCAGAATGAGGTAAAGATCATTTCTGTCATAGACTGGGTACACACTGGGGCTTTTTCTGGCAATAATCGTGCAGGTCAAATAATACTTTAAGCAGATATCAGTGTGTACTGTCCTACAATGCCAGAGAATCATCTGAAACAGCATCTGATCATTTGATTTGATTTTTGGGACGTATGATCTTCCCTGCAATGATTTCCATTCATATTTCTGCATAGAGCCACCTTGTGGACAGCCATATCATTGCAGCAAAGATTTTTTTTTTTTGCAGTTTGTGAAACCATCCACAGGAAATTAGAAAGCATTGTGTTCAGGGGGCATTGTTAAACAGGTCAGGGCTAGAATCGTTACTACAAATCTGACAAGATGTAGGAGGAACCTGCATGAAAGCAGCTGAAAGCAAAATCAGGTAGCAGGAACCAATAGACAGCCAAATGCCTGGATTACTGATGCAAGGTCTGGAACCAATAGGCCAGTGTGTAATATTAATACTTGTATTAAGTGCAAGATGGTGAGGGATATAAAAAAAATGTACATGTTAAAAGAAAAACTATCCATCTTAACACCTGTAGAAATCTGAGAAGTACGTATGATACAATGTGACAGGTGGTTATAAATAACTGATGTAGTAATAAACCATATGTTGTCATCTAATTTAGTAGAAACTACTATAAAATAGCTTCATGCATAGTGTGACTTAAACCCTATGTTTGCATCTTCTCTTTTTTTCCAGGGAATGCATGAACTGTTGGCGCCTATATTGTTCATACTGCATTGTGATCATCAAGCATTCATGCATGCAAGTGAAGCTGCACAACCAAGGTATTTGCAAGGCAGCACAATCAGTTGTCTCTCTTTCTACCCTCCCCCTTTCTCCAACCACTTCTGTAACGGCACAAGAAATGTCACTTTGACTATGCCTTTAAGAAGGATGAGGCCGCAACAATTACTGGCAAAATTGCCAATAAATTACAATTTATTGCAGGTACATGTAATTAGAGTACTAAGACCACTCTGTGTTTCTGCACATGTATTTATATAGTGTCAGCACTATTGTGATAGAAAGTAAACATGCGGCTCTGTATAATGCTGGGTGCCACTGTTAATTTGATTTAATGTTTAGGTATGATTTCTCTAATTAAAGTTTACAGTAGGAACAAACAAATTCCTGTTCTTACTGTCAACAACTTGGTCTTTTTTAATTTGTTATATTGTAAGGCAATTATTGCACTATATAAATACACTATATCTATTATATCTTGTCTGATTATGCTGATTTTATATATTTATTAAATATGAGGTTTAAACTAAGAATATAGGACCGGATCCAGACTTCTTCTGGTGCACCCCGCATACATCCTTCCCTGCAAGCGCATGGGAGACCACTGCTCTCACTCACCCAGGGTTCCCAAACCCAGGTCTCTACCTTAAGATTTCCAATCTGTCCTCTTTCATAATGGGGACGTATCAGATGTTTGCATAGCGTGGACTGTGGATAGCAAGCCAATACTGTACATTTTAAACCTCTCCCCTATCCACCCCATAGGAATGAAAGAAACGGGCTTCTGGATTGCTTAGATTTAAATATGAGGGCATTAGCGCCACAGACACAAAAAGCAGACACTTTCCAATCCAAACGATTGGAATACATCCAATTTTCTTAAGTCTGTATCTGGTCCACAATGCTTAAATATAATTGTATCCCTTTAAAGCCAGTCTACACTGTGTTCATAACGCTCACTCCTTCTTACATAATGAAAGTATGGAATATTTGTAATTCTTTATGATTTTATACGCTCCTGTATGTTTCTTTCTTAGCTGGCAATAGTTAATGCCGATGATTTTTTTGATGATAAATTTGTTCTACTACAATAATAAAAGAATTAATGATTGTCTTAAGTGTTACAAGGAATAAGCTGTTATTTATTACATCTGTTCCAAAACAAGCTACTTAAAAATAGCTTTTTTTAAACACAGAAGTTATTGACATTTGGTGGAATACAAAGTAAATGACTTTATTAATGTATTTAATTTTTTCTACAGTGAAGAAATGAAAGTTCTTTTAAATCCTGATTACCTGGAACATGATGCCTAGTAAGTCAGACTTGTTAATACCTAACTTAGAACTTCTAATGCACATTAAGGGCCCGATTCGATTCAAAGCAAAGCCCACGTTATTTTGGTTGCGAAGGTAAGTGCACTTTTAACTGGTTTGGTTACGGTATACAGTAAAATACGTGTATTTTAATATGCACTATGGGGTACATATGAAAATTTGCACAATCATCTTCGCAGCTGAAATAACGTGGGCTTCGTGTTGAATTGAATCGGGCCCTAAGTGTCCCATAATATAATGCAGTATATAATCGAGGGCAGATCTATTGGGCAACTGGAGAGGGGCTTCCCACCAACAGCCCCCATCAACACTGCATACAATGCTATATACTGTATATTGTATGTGTGAAGGTCCGAACGGATTAATAACTGAGTACCACAGTACCTCTGCTTCCATTAACCTCACTTATCATTACTGACCACAGAAGGCTATGGTATTACAGGAGACAGCCCCACTGGCAGGGGCCCTGACAAGGGTGGTTATAGAAGTGGGAGGTATCTGAGTCTGGTTGCAGAAGAGATCTATATGTGGTGAAATAAAAGAGGACAACCACTGATAACTATACACTCTATGAATTATACTGTGCTGTCAAGGGGAGAATTTGATGTAATTACTGCAGTTGCTGCCTTTGGTGCTTAGTTCACAATAAATTTTTCCTAGTCTGAGCAGTCTCTTGTTTGTTATACGACCCCAGTGTTTGAGTTCAGTAAGTTGTTTGCATGGTTAACGTATTACTTAGGACTTCAGTAATCTAGATATTGTTATTCTAGTGCCTTGTTTTCAAACCTCATGGAGAGTGCAGAGCCCTGGTTCTCTACGTATGAACAAGATTCCCATAAGGTAAGAATCGAGCTTGAGTGCAACGTACGTCCTATTTGTATTTCTGTATATTTTTCACTTGCATTGATTTATTTCCTATCTGCTTAGCCCAAAGTAACATCTTCTCAAAGTTCAATTTCAATGGTAAACCACAGGCCGAAAAAAAGCAATATTAACTTGTCAATGTGAAGAAATAGCTATTTATAAATTACTACACTACTTTCCCAGTTTTCTTGCTACTGGCTTATTGCAAATAAAAATGTAATCAATGTTAAGTTACTGATTACGCTGTAATAGTATAAGAACAACCAGAATTTTTGTGTTCACTGGCATCTGTTCTCTTACTTGGCAAACTATATTAAATGTAATAGCATAAAGTTGCTGAGGTGCCAGTAGGCAGAACCCATATTGCCTACCACTGGCTATGGAAATTGCTATTTGGAAAATGATTGTTTGTTTGTTGTATTTTTCTAATACCCATTCATCAGTCCATTTAGATTGTGTTATGAGATAGTTTGCACTCCTGATAACACAGATTGGGGAGAGCAATAGTTTTCTATGAGGTTCCTTGTGTTACATCTGTCATGTATGTCATTGTTACTTGTGTTAACATTGGATAAATCGGTCATGTTGTTTTTCCATTTGAAATCTCGTCCATACTAGTCTTTAGGGGATGAAAGTAAAAATTTTTATTTAAGGTTATTTTACTACTCAGAAAAACAGAACAAATGATCTTGTATGTATGTTGTTGTGCACACTATTTCACATGCAGCATTTTAAAATGCATCCTAAACATTGGAAGTATAAATCTATTACATTATAATTGCCCGAAAACTCTTGTTTTTATAAGTGATGCATTTGAGTACTATGAGACTTTTAAAGCTTTTTACTTTTAAGATTTTAAAGCTTCATAAATGCATTTTAAGGTATTATAGACTTTAAAGCTCAAAATATTTTGGTTTAATATAGCAGCTAATGGATAATGGTCCGGACTCACAGTTACGTAGTTTTCATCTTACGTGCGTTGTTTTAAGAATTGAGCTACTACGCATGTGTAGTAGCTTATTTATGCTATCTACGTGCCATTTCTGTTACGTAGATTGCGTAAGCGCGGTCTAAAGATAGTGTGAATAAGCTGCTACGCAAGCGTAGTAGCTCAATTCTTAAAACAACGCACATAAGATGAGAACTACGTAACTGTGAATCCAGACCAATGTCTTTTAGATTTCAAGCCTCTTCACATTCCTTAAACAAATTGGTTGCAATGGTTTAGAGAGATAAAAGGTCCCTGCATTTAGGAATGTCTCTGCATTACAGGGGGTGGGTATGTCCTGAGAGCTTTACATGGTAGCAGTGCAATACATTCGGGCTGTACATTTTCCATTTAACAGCAAACTATATACTAAGCTGCTGGAATATACCCAGTCTGCCTGCATTGGAATAATCTTGGCATTGTGCTAATTTCTCGTGAATTCGGTGTCTGCAAAAGCTAAACATTTTACTCCATCTAGAATCCTTTTCTTTTAGATAGTAAATGAATGTAACCATAACATATAGAGTTAGGCAATTAGGCAGCTGTCACACCTTCTATGTCTTACAAAAGCATGCTGTTCAAGGTAGTGATCTTGTTCCTTTTATCTGCAGGAGAAAGATGCAATGCTTTCCACCATGCCATTTGCCAGGCCTCAGGACTTAGGACCATCTATCGCTATTGTGACAAAGGTCAATCACATCCAAGACCAGCTGCTGAAAAAACATGATATTGAGCTCTACATGCATCTCAACAGGCTGGAAATTGCTCCTCAGATCTATGGATTGTAAGTATAGTAATCTTATTAATATTATGCAATTTTACCGACACTACAGTTATCCTATGTAAAACAGCCTCAAAAATAATTTACAACCCAAAAACAAAAAAGATATCTCCAAAAATATTAGTTCTTACCATGAGTGTTTTGCTGAACATCCTGACCCTTTATACACACTTTCAATGCACATTTTAGCAATGTAACGCTTGTGTTAGTGTACACATTGCTGTATTACTGTAAAAGGATAAATGTTCTTTAAAGAATAAATGTGCATGGTTATTAAACTAGTCCATCACCTACAGACAGTACATGCATTCATTTTGTTGGTTTGACAATATTCATAGGCATGTGCCTTACCCATTTACATGGAAAAGACCCGTGAATATGTTGACTTTAAGGTTTCCTAACACACTGTTAGGCAGTATAAGGATTCAGCCCATAAATGGCATGGATAATCTGAGTAACATGTCTGTCCACTGAAGTATTGCATATGAGAGAAATAAATTACTCTTTTTATTATACCTCACTATATTCCAAGTTTATGTTGCTTACAGTTTTCTATGACTATTTTAAAATTTGCTGATATTCTATTTTAATTCAGACCTTTATAAGTATTATTGGAGAGGGAAGACTGCCCTACTGGTCAATTTGAAATGTCATCTGGTATCATTAATATCTGGGGCGGAAGCGGACGGAATCAGGCCCCATAGCAAGGAGTCTGGATGGACGGGACTGGTGGTGGAGCTGGGCAAGACCGCTACCTGATAGAAGCTGACAGAGGCTGATCGCTCAAAATAGTGTTCAGCTTCCACGTATGAGTGCTGAGAGCTACATCACTCAGTAATCATACATGGAGTGCCACGCGATATTTTAAGCTGTCAGCCTCTGACTGCTCTCCTCCAGGCCATGTAGCAGCCGCACCCCTTACACCCCCTGTAGTTACACACCTGAGTAATAAATTGTGTCATAAAGTGAATGACGTATACGTTTTGTTCTCTGTTTGAAAACATTTAGTGTATAAACTGCTTTGCTGTGTCTATTAATAGTTTATTGGCAGGAAGTCTGGTGTACATGAGAGAATAAAGCTCCCTGTGAGTCTTGTTTCATATTTAGTCTTGTTTAATATTTAGTTCGGTCTAGCACAGCCTCTCTCCCTCAAAATACTTTTTTTTTAATCTAGGGCTAGTCGGTGCAAAGGTGTTGTAGGGAGAGAATATGTAGCACAGCCTCTCTCTCTGCAGCTCCTTGTGGCTTGCTTGGTAATGACAGGGGAAGCTGTGCATAGCTCAGCCTTTCTCCTCGTCCTTGCTTTACAGGGGCCTCTGAATCTGTACAGCGTTTGCAAAGTGAAACAAATGAGAAAAAAATCTAATAAAAGGCAATGGATTAGATAAAAAAAAAATAATAATAACACAGTAAAGCTGGGCATACACTAGGACGATTATCGGTCCCTATATATAATCCTAGCAGATGGGAGGGGCAGCAGCATCTATTGCAGGGAGTAGTACAGACGGGGATCAGCCGGAGCCACGCTTCACACAGCGCAGCTTCAGCTGATCCCTGTCTGTACTAATCCCTGCAATAACTGCTTCTATATATCTATGTACTATGGTGCTCTGATAGCTTTAAAGTATACCTTCACAGCTACCAGAGCAGAAATGTATATAGATATGCAGCAGCAGCTTTTAAGAATAGGGAGCCATTCAGCTTGCTGATTGCCTCCCTAAAATATATTGAGAGCTTGCTCCCGATTTAAATCTAACATGTCAAAAGACCAAATAATGGTACCAGAGCGTATCTCGTGCGTTTATTTGGCGTTTGAAAAATTAATCTTGGCAATTAACTACAGCGATTATTTGCCCGATAATTGGTTGATCGGGTCGATAATCGCTCTAGTGTATGGCCAGCTTAAGTATTTTTGTCCTGACCTAAGCACGGGTTAGTATTTTAATGTTAAGCGCTCTTTTGATACCTGCAATATATTGAAACATAGCAATTAATACATTGAGTATAGAAACTTATCATTTTTAATTCCTTGGTTTTTACTTGTTTCCTATTTATTTATTTTCTTTGATGCATTCCAAATTAGCCGCCGTTTTACCTATTTGCATAATTTACTTCACATTAGGTGTATTTTTGGTATGCAGTAGACACCTTCCTTGTTTGTTATGATAACTGTTGAAACAAAGGAGGTCATTATAGTGTTGGCATGCTTCTAATGGGTATGGAAATGCACTCTATAATGTAACAGTCACTTCCAGGTTATATGTCAGGATGATTTATTATGTGGCTGTTAATGCTTCTTAATGGTAATTATTGGAAAAAAATTAAGTCTTTTATAAACCGAGTGAGGTTTCCTCTGTTCTCCTGAGAAGCCAATAAACATTGCAGCTGAAAATGAACTAATATTTAGTGCATTTGCTGTAAGTTTTTGGGAAGTCGTTTTCAAGTCTTGCTTTTTCCATGCTATCCCCACATTCTATAAGTATAATATTTGTCATTGTAGAAGACAATGCTGCACTTTTGTTTGCTTTAAATGGAACAACAGAGGTTCTCAAATCTGTGCCTCTGTCCAGGGCACTCAGTGACTCCGGCCAGATCCTGAGCTACGTACGAGTGCGTATTTACGCCATCCGCTGTCATATAATCGCCTTTTTGTATTTACTGCTCATGCATGCGGCGGATGTCACACTACGTAACTCTGATCGTACGTAACAGCGTAAATACAAACAAAGGGGTGGGTCAACCATACGACACCCGGAAATACGCTTTGTAGGCGTAGAGGCATTTAAATTGTACAGTATGGGCCGGGTTAGGCCGTTACGTTCGTCAATGCATTACATACGTCCGTACATACGCTTGGAAAAGGTAGGGTTTGGTGAACCTATAATGGGTAAACTACGTATGAGCGAGGGGAGTGTCTAGAGGAGTGCATAGTACTTACAATAGCGTAAATACGTAATGCAATCGAGCGTAAAAAGAATTTAGGTCAGGATCTGGCCCTAAGTTCTTGACTTCTGGCAGCACAAATGTTTGTTTGTTTGCTTTTTCTTTACTTAAGTATATGCATGCATATGTTGTTTTTATATGTTGTTTTTGCTAGCGTACCTTCTAAGCACTCCCCTTGCATGTACGTACTTCGACCATTTTACGCCTACCAAATTCTACCTTAACTCTACACAGCGTAAGTACTGAAATACGTATAGGCCTCACGTACTTGCGAGCCTAAGCACGCCCATACTGTACGATTGCCCCGCCTCCAAATCGTAATTACGGGAGTCACATGGCTGGCACACCCCTTCATACGTAGTTGCACTGCTGATACGTGACTGGGCACCACGCTTTGAGTTACGTGGCGTAACATCTGACGCGCACATGCACAGTAAATATTGATGTGCGATTTACGTCAGCGGCTACCATAAAATTGCTTGCATACGTAGGTCTGGATCTGGCCCTTAGTGCGGAAATTTTTAGCAGTAATCCAACTGATTGATAGATTAATAGTACTAGTCATAGACAGAGAATGCTTTTACATACCAGCTAGAACCTAGAGGGACATGCCAAAGCCCCTCGGAAAACGGCATTATATATGTGCCTTTATTGAACAATACTCATATCCTGTCACTGTGAAAACAGTGCACAATTTTAAATAATTAACAGCAGATTTTAGGAAATTTATAATTACCAAGTTATATTATTATATAACATAAACGCACACAAATATGTATGCATTCGGACACCCCTGCACTGATTGGGATAAAACAACAAGGGGGTGGTCCAGTTGGATCCTGGCTAGGTTTTAGGAGGGTTATCCTCCTGATGGGACCTCTTGTTGGTGTATGTTGGGCTGAACTTTGACCCCGAGAGGGGTGGGAATGTCTAATGGAGTGGGTATTTTTTTTGTTTTAAAATGCCAAGAGTTTTTTTTTTTTTTAAACCACCGCTTGAATATAATGTTGACAACAATTTTATCATACTTCCCAACTGTCCTGGTCCACAAAAGAGGTGGAGCTTATGAAAAAGAGGGTGTGGTTGAACAAAGAAAGTCAGTTGTGGGTGGAGTTTGAGCAGAACGAGGACAGAACTTTTTTTGTCCTGATTGCAGGTCTAATTAAACCTAGGGCTTAGGGCTTTTTTAAAATTATTTTTTTTACCACTTTTTATACAGGGAGTAAGGTATGGATTGAAACAGTGTTGCCTTTTTGTTAAGGATAGATAAAACATTAAAACCTCTATTCTACCCCCCTACCGATAAAGCCCCTCGGGGACCCGCAATCCGAGACCATAATTGGACCCCTTCCCCTCCCCCCCCCCTCGTTACCCTGTTGGTCCCTTTTTTCTTTGTTCCTATGCTTGTTATCATCTATGATGTATTATACTGACAAAGTTATGCATTGTACCCCCCCCTCTCTTTTTTCTGTACCCCCTTTTAAATGTTTTTCTTTGTTTAAAGCAAAATTAATAAAAACTATTGATGTTAAAACCTCTATTCTATACTGAAAAAAAGAACATTAAGCTGCAAAGCAGTTCCTGGTATGAAATGGTTAATTGCAAAATGCAATCTTTTTTTTTTCTTCTTAAGCAATATTTATTAGTTATTTGTTGTTACAGCCCTTTTTTAACTGTCCTTTAAGACAAGTCTAAGCCCTTCAGGTTTTTATTTAATAAAATAAGCAGTGGTTACCTGTAAGTACAATGTGCATGGGACTGACACATTTTTATGTGACATGCAAATAAACCTCATTTTAATTATAATCTCTAAGCAGAGTGCACTCTACAATTTAAATAATTTACAAAATATGAACTTACAAAAAAAATACATGTAATTATCCGAAAAGAATAGTATATAATTCCGCAGTAATTTGTGTATTTTACAGACTACTCCTGATTTAATGCTCCAATCAAATTAATAGCCAATCTTGAATTTGATTGGAATCAGCGATAGTTTACCATCTCTTGTTATATGACTGTGCTGTATGCCTGGAATATAGAATGAGTTATTAGAGAGAACACCTAATTCCATCTCACAAATTAGATGTTACATGCAATTCACGTTGGCCACATAAGCAGAACTTTGGTACTCCACCTCATGGGATTTCATGATGTTTTTATGTTCTTATTTTGTGGGTGAGGGGGTTTGGTGTTGGGCTGTTTTTTATGGGTTATTGGGGTTTTTTTGCCTTTATTTGGTGGTTGAATATTTTCTTTATTATTATTATTATTATGATATAGAACATGTAGGTGTCTACATACTACTGAGAATTAGTTTTTCCCGGTTCTTCATGCTACAGTTTAAACTTTGTATTTTCTAGACAAATGTATGGAAATCTGCATTGCAAATAATGCTTTAGTTTAGTGCATTCAAAAAAACGAATTATGAATTTTTTAAAGTTATTATAATTGCATGGTTTTATTAGTTACACTGCAGGAAACTTTTGCCAGTTTACAGATGTTAGTTATGGTTTTATTTAATATGTTCACAGAATTTTTACTGTTCACACATATGAAATGAGTGAAATGATTGCATTTCCCCTTTTATTCTCCTTATGACTGTTTTATATGGGATATTCCTGATGCATTTTAAGTGTCTGAACTGCATTCTATGTTTAATACTTTTTTTTTTTGCACAACCTGTGCACGCATATAACTTTAAAACGGTGCAGATACCTTGTTCAAAATATTGGATTGATCATCTAATTTTATTAATGAGCTCTGTTCTGAAGAATAATGCTTCCTCTGACCAGGCGACCTCCAGTCTGAATTTCTAGACATCAAATAATTGCAATGTGTATGAATATATTCCTTGGACTATGGCCTAAAAACAATTGACCTCAAATGTAATAATGATGTATCAGCCTTACTGAAAGTATCAGTGACTGTTTCACTGCTGGAGTATTGCATTAGGGTCACGGGGAACTTGCAGAACAGAATAAGATCTTTAAAACAGGTTTTGGGAATATAAATGATCAATAAGAACCTCTCATCTGTAATTGTGTGCAGTACCACTATAACATTATAATACCTGCACTTTGTGTAGCGCAATAATCCAAACACCAAAGCAATCAAATATTATTTGGTTAAGTGTTTTAAAGGTAGAGTGAACCAACCAAGGCCCCCACTACCCCTTTACTGGCTAAACAGAAGGGTGTTATTATTGAAGTTTTTCTCCCCTGTTCCCAGTTTCCTCCTGTAGTAAAATATTACAGTGATTACACATCATAAAGCCTATCTGTAATAAAACGCATCAGCTGGCCAAGGTTTTCATCGCTCACTCAATAATCCATTAATACAGCAATGCTGCCCAGGCGTCTTTATAATACCAACTCGGAGGTAATTTTAATCAGCCGCACCAGCTGGTATTTAACAGCAGCTGCTGGAGTCGCCACAAATATACTCAATAGCTGGCATCTTTATTTGCAGTATTTCAAGGGGAGAAGAGATCCCCATGTGGTTACTGGTGTTGTGTATGTGTGTGCATTTTTGTGTGTCTATAGCAATTAAAGAAAATAAAATTGTTTTACAAATACTACTGTTTTCTTTTTTAGTCCACATTAGAAAGCAGCAACATGCCTTCAGGCATAAAGGACTGTCCATATATTACCATTGATAACCTTATCTGAAATATGTAACATCCGCAAGTGTGGGTCACCTGAGGTTGTTTTATTTCTCTTTTTACTGTTAACTGTAAAGTTTTGTCTTAAACTAAAAGCAATGTTCATGAAGTAATTTAATATAGATTACTAAATTTACAATAAGGGAGAATCGTTTATCTCCAATAATACACATTATTTTTTATTTATTATTAATGCAGAACAGATGCATAACAATACCTGGGAAATCCTTTAGGCATTATAGCCCTATCCTTGATGTATTTTGATTGTAGCTTAAAATTTTCATTTTATAATATAATGTCTGTTATAGATAAAGCAAAGAGTATAAGCGTATTTTGGAAGTTGCATGTAAAGGGGTTAAAAAAAATGTAAAATAATCCCAAGACATTTACATTTGACAACTGTATGTATATGATGAGGTGTTAGAATTGAGTAGAAGTAATACAATCACATAGCACTGTGTGAAGACATTTATATTGAGCAGTTGCATGAGGCAGAGCTGGATTTAGACCTCATGGTCCCTACAAAGGTTTTGTGACATCCTTACCACTTTATAAACTCACTCTATGCACACTGATCGTTAAAAACAAGTGACACTGGCACCACACACCTGACAAATACCAATCACTATACACAGGTCACTCTGATATCAAGATACATGCCGATCTCTATACACACGTTGCACTGATATCACCCTCCTGATACATGCTGATCACTATACACACAGGTTGCACTGATATCACTCTCCTGATACATGCTGATCACTATACACACAGGTTGCACTGATATCACCCTCCTGATACATGCTGATCTCTATACACACGTTGCACTGATATCACCCTCCTGATACATGCTCATCACTATACACACACATTGCACTGATATCACTCTCCTGATACATGCTGATCACTATACACACACGTTGCACTGATATCACTCTCCTGATACATGCTGATTTCTATACACACGTTGCACTGATATCACCCTCCTGATACATGCTGATCACTATACACACACTTTGCACTGATATCACCCTCCTGATACATGCTGATTTCTATACACACGTTGCAGTGATATCATCCTACTGATACATGCTGATCACTATACACACACATTGCACTGATACATGCTGATCTCTATACACACACATTGCACTGATATTACCTTCCTGATACATGCTGATCACTATACACACACGTTGCACTGATATCACCCTCCTGATACATGCTGATTTCTATACACACAGGTTGCACTGATATCACCTTCCTGATACATGCTCATCACTATACACACAGGTTGCACTGATATCACCATCCTTATACATGCTGATCACTATACACACACGTTGCACTGATATCACTCTCCTGATACATGCTGATCTCTATACACACACATTGCACTGATACCACTCTCCTGATACATGCTGATCACTATACACACACGTTGCACTGATATCACTCTCCTGATACATGCTGATTTCTATACACACGTTGCACTGATATCACCCTCCTGATACATGCTAATCACTATACACAGGTTACACTTTTATCACATGAGTAGTATGTTAACACAACACTCAGCGTGCCAGCAGTAAATCTAATATGCTGACATCGTTAACTGTTTGCCATTCTTCCAAGAGTGCAGACAAGGTAAAAAATTTATTTTTTTAAATGACAATCATTCGGCAATGATCCATAGACATTGTGGTGTCAGCTGTATCAAATTAATTTTAAAAGTGTTATCAAACAGAACTGAATATCACTCACTGATACCCACTTATGTAGGTCACTCTGATATCATTTATCTGCTAAACACTGATTGCTATACACAGGTCAGGGCCGCCATCAGGGGGGGACAGCCGGTCCTAGTGTCCCGGGCCTGGGATAGCCCCAGACCTTCTCTCTGTCCTGCCCAGGACACTAGGAGAAAAATGGCCACTTATACTTTATTTGTTGGCAGAGGTCTGAATGCAATGCGCACCAGACCTCCGTGGCGCTCTGTGTGATGATGTCAAGACGTGTGTATATATACACAAACATCTGATATGTGTGTTCATGTGTATATATATCTGATAGGTGGATGCATGTTAATAGAAAAATAATAATAAAA
>WWET01000830.1:354869-369400 GCA_011038615.1 Limnodynastes dumerilii
TAACTATTAATTTAACATTGTACTGGATTTCAGCCCCGAGCAGGTGAAGAGAAGACCACTCCCATTGCTTGCAAGAAGTTCTGCCAGCAGGGTCCAGATTTACAGTTACGTAGTTTTTGTTTTAGGAATTGAACTACTACACATGCGTAGTAGCTTATTTACGCTATCTACATACCATTTCTGTACCTAGATTGCGTAGATTACGCAATCTAGGTACAGAAATGGTACGTAGGTAGCGTAAAAGGCTCAATTCTTAAAACAACGTATGTAAAACGAAAACTACTTAACTGTCAATCCGGACCAAGGTCCCTACCTTGGTATTTCCAAAGCATCCTTGTTTAAAGTCTGAATATTACGGAGGGCACATTGCACAGCTCACTCTACTATTTCATGCATTCCCCTCCCTCTTGCTTCGCCCAGCTGACGGAAAGCCGACAGAAGCATTTCCTGTATGGAAGGCTGGATCGTGAGGGTTTCCTCAGGTTAATTGGCTGCTGACAAATATGAATGGGGCAGAGACTGATGTGAATGACAAATATTCTTTGTGCAGTGCTGTGGAAATTGCTGGTGCTATATAAATAAAGTTAATGATAACGGTAATGATAAATCTGGATCTGGTCCACTATGATTGAATACAAAGCTCTTCCTAATTAGGATTTGGCTAAAATCAAGGGACCCGATTCAGATTTAAGTGCTAATTCCACACATTAGCCACCAATTTGGCATCCAAAATTCCACATGCAGGAGTGCTGTGTATTTCTGTGCATGTGGAATACTGAATCGTACGTAAGGGTC
Organism: Limnodynastes dumerilii; assembly: GCA_011038615.1. Classification (NCBI taxonomy): domain Eukaryota; kingdom Metazoa; phylum Chordata; class Amphibia; order Anura; family Limnodynastidae; genus Limnodynastes; species Limnodynastes dumerilii. The sequence goes on from WWET01000830.1 coordinate 355,665, forward strand.
TGTCTGGTCAAGCCCTAAGGCTGGGCACACACTGGGGTCCAGATTTACTAAGCTGTGGGTTTTGAAAGAGTGGAGAGTTTGCCCATAGCAACCAATCAGATTCTAGATCTTATTTAACTATTGCATTCTAGAGAATGTCAGCTACAATTTGATTGGTTGCTATGGGCAAACTCTCAACTCTTTCAAAACCCACAGCTTAGTAAATCTGAACCTAGGGCTTTTTTTCGAAAGATAATATTTCCAACCACACAATCAAAAGACCGTTTCACCAGATATCTTACCAGTCTGTGCTGTACAAAGATGCTCAAATGTCTTTTGAAATGCTCTGTGATCTTTTGATTTGATCTTTTGGAGCTCCTAATATGCCAGATCAATCATGGAAAGATATCTTCTGATTTTTGAAGGTGTGTATTGTGTCTATTAGGTTGTGAGTATTGTGTTGGACAGCACACACTGGTGTAACAGTCTTTTCATTGTATGATTGGAGAGATTATCTGCTGAAAAGACTCTGTGTGTATATACTATGCTATACTGTACCATTGAAATACCTTTGCCCACCCACCATGCTGAGGCTGATAAAATCTGGTTTTGTCTTATAACATTCTTGGAAAATGAAATTCATGAAGATTAAAGAAACAGGTTTAATGTTTTGTATCTTATACGACTGTTGACTAGTGTAATAAAGGGCTAAGAGCACAGTATCAAAAATATAATATTTCAGCATCATATTTAATCAGTCCATTTATTTACACCTTAATAAATTATGTTGCTTGTGAATTGTTTGATTTGCAGTTAAGAAACCTTTTATAGACCGTGCTAGACAAAATATGGGTATATGCTAAATACTATTGCTATTGCTAAATATTATATACAGTATATATACATACCTGGATATAGAGTAGATTAGAAGGACTAAAAGACCACAGAGTTGGTATTTAATATATCGAAGGCAAAAATCTAGATTGCTGCACGTTATTGGTACCATTGATACTGGTTGACTCCTCCTACCATCTGGCGTGTGTGTGTGTGTGTGTGTGTGTGTGTGTGTGTGTGTGTGTGTGTACCTGCCAGCCTAGACTTGCTTCCACTTCTAGATTCAGTTTAAAATTAAATAATTACTACATATTAAACAATTAACAAATAGAAAAATAAATATATTTAATTGAAAAATGTACTCTTCTTGTGAGTGGAAAGCAACCATTTTGCAGAAATCTGGATCCAGTCCCCTGATAGAATAGTTGTATTGATATCTCCAGAAACACATAAATACATTAGAGACTGTGCAAAGAAGAGCAACTAAAATGGTCCATGGCCTTTGTAACAAATCATACCAAGAAAGGCTAGAGGAACTAAACATGTATAGCTTGGAGCAGAGAAGGGAGAGGGGGCACATGATAGCAGCTTTCAAATACATCAAGGGTTGTGACCAGCTATAGGAGGGTACCATTTTTCAAAAGAAAAGGTGTAATAGAACACGAGGGCATGGATATAAACTGGAGGGTGGTAGATTCAAAGGAAATGTGCGGAAAAATTACTTCACTGAAAGGGTGATAAATAAATGGAATATTCTCCCATCTGAGGTGGTTGAGGCCAATACAGTAGAACAATTTAAACATGCTTGGGATAAATATAAGGGTATCCTAAATTGTAAACCAAATTGAGGGTAAATAGGGCCTAGGGTCAGTATAGTTTTCAATAAACAAATGGGCAGACTAGATGGGCCATGTGGCTCGTATCTGCCGTCACTTTCTATGTTTCTATTTTATGACTTTGGTTACAGTGGCCCAGAACCTCCCCCCCTTCCCACAATGTTTAAAAACAAAAGTGGAAAAATAAAACCAAAAACGTAAAAAAAAAATAAAAAGGAGTGTGGCTTGGTGGGGGCTGGTAGTAAAGGGGCATGCCTTCGTGGTGGTCCGATATAGAAAAAGAACCCTTTGCCTGCCACACAGGAGGAATGCCACCACAGAGCAGAAAACACTGTGCCACACACAGTACATGGTGTAGTACTGTTACCATAAACATTTTGTAAGTCTCCCCAAATCTTACTGTTACGAACATATTACATGAGCTTACAGTGTTGTGTGAGAGGTCCATATATTGATCATTGTCACACACAAAAAGAAAGTCCCTTAGAGGTTCCCTTATACCCCTCTTATATCACAACGAAATTCCAGACGCCTGGGAACTCGTGTTTTTGGTGGTGATCTGAAAGGTTTCGGGGGGGAGACAGAGGAATAAACAGAAGGGTTTTGCCATGCAACAGTAAACAAGTTCCTCCGTGGGGGCCGCATGTAGCCCTTTTACAATGTCAGGGCAGACCCGGGACCAAGAATTTCCCGGTCTACCCTGCACCGTTTAAAGTAACCCATCCAGGTTTTTTAGGTAATTTTTCTCTTCCTAAAGCCCTGGGTTGATAAACCTGGCTTATTGTCGGGGGAGGGGGGAGATATGAAAGTGGTATTAGCCATGCAGATAGGTACAAGTATGTTTTGTCTCCACTTTATTTCTATACTGATTAAGAAAGCAGAAATGTAGTCAGTGTGTTCTGTTTTGGGACTCTAATGTTACTGAAGATGATTTCCTAATGTTACAGGACCTAGAGGCAGTCAACCCTATGACCTATGTGTTTATGTTAAAACTGCCATACGAGAAAGGGGGATTGTGGGAATTACTTGCTCAGAATAGTACAGGCAATGAAGACAGCGTATGCCTATATACAGAGCTAGATTGGCGCAAGTCCTTGATATTTTTGGCAGTTGCAGCAAGCCTGCAATAAAAGTTCTGTGCGGGGTTAAGACTCATGCTGTGCCACCTCCAAATCTCTACTATAACCTACATGTAATACATGGGTGGGAGATGGCACACCATATATAGTACATGCGGGGTATATTATGGGTCTGTCTATTTTTTATTATTATTATTGTTTATCTATAAGGCGCCACAAGGTGTCTGCAGCGCCATACAAAATACTGGGAATAGCACATACTAAAATATAGATGAGATATATTATGGGTCTGGGATTGGCACATACTATAACATAATGAGATATATTAGGGGTCTGGGAATGGCATACTATATAATGTATAAAGTGTGGCATTCCCAAAACCTCATATGAACCACATATGTTATAGTATGTGCCAAAACTAGTCCCATAATATATAATTACATGTACTTTATGCAGGGTTGCCAACTTTTTCAGGCTTCTCTCCGGGATCTCCCGGAGGGAAGCCATTGATGCCTGCAAGGGGCGGGACTTAATGACGCGATTTATGCAACCGCCCCTGTCAATCACCATTGTGATCTCTAGTATTCTAGGGGGTGGGCGGGGCTTGATTACATCATCAAGTCCCACCCATACCTAGTAACTCTAGGGATTACATTAGAGTTTAGGGACTTGCGGGAGATTTGCCGGCTCTCCCTGGAGAACTGCCCAAATTTCAAGAGTCTCCCGGGAGAGTCGGCAACCCTGACTTTATGTAGTGTGCCATGTAAAGATCGCTAATACACCCCACATGTATTACACATGCTGGAAACCCCTCTTTCAAAATCACTGGGTTATAGCACTGCTAGCTATTATCACATATTGCGGCAGACGCCGCACTTACCTGCTCCCTGGCTATCCGTCGGCGCCTCTCTCCCTGTGGTCCGGTGCTTTCTGCCGTCGGAGGCAGTCACTGAAACAGTGACAGCCTCTATACTCCCCATCCTGCTGCGGCGTCCTCCACATGGGTCCTGGCGCCAAACGCTGTGGCGCTCCGGTCCATGGGCGCCACCATCTTGGGTTTCCCACATGTCACTGCTCCACAAATGGGGATCGCCTGCTCCGGTCCTCCAACCAATAGGTGCACAGGGTGCACTATTTAAACGCTGCATGCTCCCTCACTCATTGCCAGAACAACTAGTCTCCTAGATGCCTGGTTCTCCTGCGGCTCTGCTGACTCCAGTCCAGTACCTGCTCTGCTGAATCCAGTCCAGTACCCTGCTTTGTTGACTCCAGTCCAGTACCTGCTCTGTTGACTCCAGTCCAGTACCCTGCTTTGCTGACTCCAGTCCAGTACCCTGCTTTGCTGACTCCAGTCCAGTACCCTGCTTTGCTGACTCCAGTCCAGTACCTGCTTTGCTGACTCCAGTCCAGTACCTACTCTGCTGATCCTGATCCAGCTATCCTGATCCAGCTATCCTGAACCAAGTCTTGCAATCCAGTACCAGTTCAGTTCTCTAATTCTTGTTCATCATCCTCATCGTATTCTCTCTACCTTTATTCATAGACCGTACTACCTTCGTGCACGCCAAGTGCCTTTTGACGTCAACCAAATCCTCTAGAGACTTTCATCATCGCTAACTGTTGTATATTCCTGTATGCACCAATCTTATATTAAACCAGCCAGTTTCCATTTTACACCCGCTCAGCTGTCTCATTCCCTGAATCCCTGAACAGATCCCACTAACCCCTTGACCGTGACAGCTAGTCAAGGGGTTAATGATATATGCAATAATGATATTTGAATATCTCTAGCACTAAAGCAGCACACGTATTGCAAACATGTGTTTTTATGTTACCACATAAAAACAAGTAATACAAAACTTTTCTTTGACTACAGCTTTAAAAGAATTAGCTGTGAGAGAAAGAATACTTGTTTGCAATGCACTCCCAGATAGTATTGTTGCAGGCAGTCAATATGGTATACTAAACAAGCATCATTAATAGGCTTTGCTTTGACAGCCACAGCAGATGGATTGCTTGCATTTCGATTGGAGAAAAAAAATGTAGTTTTCATAGACCTGCCTTGAATGATGGGTTTAGTAATTGCCCTTGTAAAATGTATGATTTTGGAAGTAGAGGAAAGAATGGGTAAAAAAAAAAGCTGAGCTGGAAGAGAAAAGTCACATATTAAATACAGGTATTGTGCTTTGTCACTCAGGAATGAAATTACCCTGAAACGCTTATTTAAACTCTAAAGCTGACAGTTCTTGTTTGTTTGTTTGTTTCTAGTGTGGTTTATCCTGTGTAGTGTGCTATTAAAATGAGCCTAATGAAATAATAATATGGCGAGCCACGCGTTTCTCTCCGTTTCCTAATACCAAGCTAATGGCGTGTCAAAGATTTCCTGCGTAATAGTGACCATAAAGTGCAATGAACACAATTTTGATGTCTTTTGTATCATTGTCAATGGTTTTTGTTTCTCTTATGTAATGTAATGTGTGTTCTTGTATATAGATGGTTTGATACACTGATAAAATAATGTGGGGTTCTTTATATATTATGCTGTAACTGGTGTCAGGTTCTTGTCCATAATAAGTGTGTATGTTATATTTAAACAACCTGTCTTGTCTTTTTGTGGATTTTGTATTACTTTCTAGCTATTTCTTATTATTCTTCATTATATACCAGTCTCTGGACCGTATTTACAGATACAAGAGAATTTGCTGCGTACAGATCCGCACCTAACTCACCCCTTCTGCCTCTATCCTGTCCCCCTATTTTAGGTACCCTATGGCACTTACCACTGCCATAGAGCTACCTTATCTAACCATGCAGAGTTTCCTTCTTAAGTAGGAAACTCCGCACGGATATTGCCTCTCCCCATCCCTCGCCCTCTCCGGATAATCTAAATCCCCCCTCCCACTTCTACCTAATCACTCTCCAAGGCGGTGTTACACCGCCTCTTTCTACTTAAACCAGAGGCAGTCTACGTACCTAACTGGTATGTAGATTGTGTAAATGACCTACTACATATGCATAGCAGGTCAATTACTAAATATATGCATCTAAGAAGCTTCTGCTTCTTAGGTGTGAATACGGTTCTCTGTTCTTAAGATGAGCACCCAAGGCTAACAGTGTCTATTGTGTAAAACTTGTTGGGCCATGAATATTTCAATATTTTATTTTCATGAGTCCATGTTACATGTATGGCTATAGTAAAATAATCTTTTAATATTACAAGACACGTATTAATATATAGTGAATTGTTACTATACATTCACAATCATTCCTCTGAATTAGTTCCTATATAAGACAGTAAACCACAAGTATAAGTATTTACTTTCAGCAAACTGTTTACCTGCAGTACCAGTGGTAACACTTTAAGTTCTTTGAAGTACATAGTGAAGCGTTCTTGGTGGCTCCTCTCCAACTCACCCTCTCTACCTCTCACTGCGCTACTCTCCTCCTCCCCTTGACTTGTTCAAGCCTGATCTGTTCACGCTTAATAGCTCACATCTCACATTGCTGTCTCTGCTTTATTTTAATTTTAAACTGTATTGTACTATTTGGTATTATTGTTGATATTGTTTTGTAATGTACTGTCTTGCTGCTTAGTTCTATGTCTATTCTGTATTTTGTTGTACCTTGTACAGCATTGCAGGAATCTTGTGGTACTTAAAAATAAACAATAGTAATAATAATGTCAGGATAAGAATAGTTAAAAGAAGTTATTTACCTGCCCAAAATGTTTCATAGGAATTATCAAATAATTGAATTTGAAGTTTCAGCTATTTTATTTTATTGCTTAAGTATAAGCTTATATGCATATTAACCTATTGTCTTTTCTCCTAGTAATCTCCAGCAACTATCAGACATGCCTGGGCCTCCTAATGCATTACCCACCTATTGGTGATGTACACTCCCTCATTCTCAAGGCTCTATATCTGCGAGATCCAAAGGTACAGTATTATAAAAGACCTGTTCTCCTCAGTGTTTCCAGCACACCAACAGTATTACCATCTAAGTGTATACATGAGTTTTAGACAGAGCGCTTACTTGGCAGCTAGTAATAGACATTAGCATAAAGTTTTGGGACCTCATGGAGAGATTACGTCTGGAGGCTGTCATCTACTATCTGTACTGACAATGGTACATATCATTAATCACAGAGGGTGCGTGTAGAGGGGGGAAACTGCTTCAATAATGCTTCAGATCTGTATTAATTGTTTGCTGTAGAGCAACAAGTACAGCAGAAGTATTTTAAAACAGGTGACATAACTATATTTAGCTTTATTGTGCGGTTTATTAATATATTTATTGATGCATTTATAAAAGAGAGACCTATTCGCTCTTTTTTATTGTCTGTAGTTTGTTTAATTTCATTTGCTGTGCAGAAGGTAAATAAAAATGATGAATAAACCAGGGAAATGACACACATTTACCTTTTAGTTGGATTTTCCTGTCTTACACCACTTACACATATATTGATGTGTAACGCAGTCTAAATCCTTCAATATTACTTACCAAATAATATATGGCTTTTTGGATTCTGGAGGCAGCTTATTTTGGCAAATGGGCCTTCAAATTATCCCCACAAAGGAACGCAGCTGAACGCAGCTGACCTATTCTGTGTTCCGTGCAGATATCAGCCAACCCCCCCCCCCCATGTACGAGACACGTATGGGAGGTGGGCATAAGCATGCAAATTGTACAGTAAGGGCTTAGCTAAGTCCTTACATACAATCCAGTATTCCGCAAGCTAGGAGATGCATGCAGAATATGGTCCTGGTGGCACATCCCCACTCCACACGTAGGAGAACAGAGGGGAGAGCACTGCACATGCGGGGTTGTGAATCACCAAACCCGTACACTATCCTCCGCAGCAGAGGCTAACGTATGCAACATATCCTTCACTGTAAATCAGGTCCATTGTGTTTAGATGAACACATCCTTTACAGAAAGTTTAATTAAAGTGAAACGTATCAAAATAGTACCATTATAACAGTTCTATGTTGTAACCATCAATTCTTGCTGTGTCAGTCCATCAGTCATGTATTCATTCACTCCAGCAATTATATATTCATTCACTCCAGCAATTATATATTCATTCACTCCAACAATCATATATTCATTCACTCCAACAATTATATATTCATTCACTCCAACAATTATATATTCATTCACTCCAGCAATTATATATTCATTCACTCCAACAATTATATATTCATTCACTCCAACAATTATATATTCATTCACTCCAACAATTATATATTCATTCACTCCAACAATTATATATTCATTCACTCCAACAATTATATATTCATTCACTCCAACAATTATATATTCATTCACTCCAACAATTATATATTCATTCACTCCAACAATTATATATTCATTCACTCCAACAATTATATATTCATTCACTCCAACAATTATATATTCATTCACTCCAACAATTATATATTCATTCACTCCAACAATTATATATTCATTCACTCCAACAATTATATATTCATTCACTCCAACAATTATATATTCATTCACTCCAACAATTATATATTCATTCACTCCAACAATTATATATTCATTCACTCCAACAATTATATATTCATTCACTCCAACAATTATATATTCATTCACTCCAACAATTATATATTCATTCACTCCAACAATTATATATTCATTCACTCCAACAATTATATATTCATTCACTCCAACAATTATATATTCATTCACTCCAACAATTATATATTCATTCACTCCAACAATTATATATTCATTCACTCCAACAATTATATATTCATTCACTCCAACAATTATATATTCATTCACTCCAACAATTATATATTCATTCACTCCAACAATTATATATTCATTCACTCCAACAATTATATATTCATTCACTCCAACAATTATATATTCATTCACTCCAACAATTATATATTCATTCACTCCAACAATTATATATTCATTCACTCCAACAATTATATATTCATTCACTCCAACAATTATATATTCATTCACTCCAACAATTATATATTCATTCACTTATATATTAATTCACTTCAACAATTATATATTCATTCACTCCAACAATTATATATTCATTCACTCCAACAATGATATATTCATTCAGTCATTCACTCCAACAATTATATATTCATTCACTCCAACAATGATATATTCATTCAGTCATTCACTCCAACAATGATATATTCATTCACTCCAACAATGATATATTCATTCAGTCATTCACTCCAACAATTATATATTCTTTCACTCCAACAATTATATATTCTTTCACTCCAACAATTATATATTCATTCACTCCAACAATTATATATATATTCATTCCAGCAATTATATATTCATTCACTCCAGCAATTATATATTCATTCACTCCAGCAATTATATATTCATTCACTCCAACAACCAATGCTTATTAATTGCATTCAGTTGTGGTATAATAGTTGAAACTAACGTGTCCTATTATAAGCATTAGTGTGCAGACTAAATAAATGATTTAGTGACTTATACAGTTTATTAAACAACACATTCATTTTACTTTTTCTGGAAGTTGCTGCTATAATTTAATTTGTTAAAGCTCTATATACCTTCACCTCTACTCTAAAGTGGTGATAGTAAATAGAATTACAGTAATGTCTTCTAGCAAAATGTGGTATTAATTGTTGCTTACCAGTTGATTTTATATTTGTATGATTTGAACATTGTAAACTTAAAGTCTTATTTAAGTGTTGTTTAAGTTGTGTATAATTGTTATCAACTACCTACTTTTTTGTGAGTATTATAATTATAGGTGTCAGGTCCCTTTAAGAAATTTGCAGCTTTTTTCTATTCAATAGGTTTTTTTTTTGGTCATTGTAATTGATTATTTGAAGTGAGAAACACTATTTCTCCGTCTTTTTTTCCCCCTAAAGAGTAGTACATCAATAAGACATCAGTGAGCTATTAAGACTCTGGCAAAGTCATTATTACGAGCAAATTGATAGGGTGAATATTGGTTCAGCCAACAAAATACAGGAGCACAAAACATTATTAGACTCCTTGCCCTCTTCGGAAGCTTGGTATTTTGATCTTTAAATGACCTCCCTAGTGTTTACAAACACACTCTGTTAAGAGTGGAAAAACTCAAGCCCAATTACAAAAAAAAAAGTCATAGAGTATGTGAACATATTGTTTTCTTTAAATAGCCAGATGTTCCTTTGTGTCCTGAAGGCAGAAAGGCCTAAGAAAAAAAGGTTTAAGACTATTGTTTTAAGTTAACGGTGAATTTTGAAAATCTGCTTGTACCCTTTAGCAATTAAAATTCTAATACAGCAACATAAGCATAGCAATATTTTGTTGATGCACATCCATATCCCTATTCATTAGTTTTAAAAGTGTTAACCTTATCACAATGAATAATACCTACTGCTTTGCTAAATTTGTGTAACAGACATTAACATTTTAAATTAGCAACTAAGAACAAAACAAGTGCTTTCCTTTAATTTTACAACCATTTATGTCTATAAAGATAGCCAAAAGTGAGTTTAGCAGTAAATGCATGTGTCATAAATTGTGTTCACTGAGCTTTTATATAGAACCCTTTAAGTGCTATGGTTTTGAAAAGTCTATAACTCTTAGTATTCTGTGCTTCTGCAAGGAAACTTTTTATGCATTTGTGCAATCAAGTAAAGACAGGCGTTAAGCTGACCATATACTAGAGCGGTATTTCCCAACCCTGGTCCTCAGGGACCACTAACAGTGCATGAGTTCCAGGTCTTCTTGCTGGAGCACAGGTGTGTTCATTACTGACTGACACATTTTAAAAGTTCCATAAGTGGTACTCATGCTTGTTATATGCGGAGGCCTGAAAAACATGAACTGTTAGTGGTCCCTGAGGACCAGGGTTGGGTAACACTGCACTAGAGCAATTATTGACGATAATCATTGGCAAGCTCTGGAAATCTTCTAGTGTATGGGCATTTTCAATTTTGAACCTGAGATTCTGCAGTGCTGTGACAGTGGATCCAAGAGAGGTGACAAAATGTCCTCTCTCCCTGTATGTGGGTACTGTGACAGCATTTGCATTTAGTTTGGATGTAATATTAGCATGCAACGGTTATATTGTTATTGGTAATATATTGCAAGGGTTAATGCTAATATCGTGCCCAAACTCTGTTTGCTATACAATTGTTTAACATCATAGTGATGTTCTCCAGAAAGTCACAAATTTTAATTCACGAATTAGAACATAAATCTATGTAAACTGTTCTTCCTAGTATTAGTGCACTACAAACCTCAGCAAGCCCAGCCTGCTAATAAAAGTGTGGGCATGCTGGTGCTTTTAGTACTCCAAACATCAGCATGCCCATGGCTGCCAGGGCATGCTGGCACGAGGGGGAACCACAAGCGGTAGCGTATCCTGACACTCGGCCCGCTAAGGCCTGTTGTGTCCCAATTTATAAATAAAGATCACATACAGTTAATGAGTCATTCAGCGGCTGGCAGGCTTGCATGCAAACTTGTGTGTAGGGCATATAAGAGGATTTTTTCCCAGTCTGGCTGGAGAAAACGTTTCACATGTGTACAGTTCACTAAAGCACCTTGTGGACAGAGTCAGGTGAGTAGGTCAAAAGAGGTGGCAGCACATACATGAGGGCATTTGAACTAAGACAAGCTTGCTCCAATGTACACTCAATCATGGTGTTCCCACATCTGAAAACCACAGGTGATGGGCCATCAGCCAGGTCAGTAATGTACATTTAATCAGTCCAGTGTTACCAGATATTGTTAAATGGAGCTGTAGCTCAGTGGGCAGAATAAACAACTTTTTCATACTGGTTCATAAAATTAACCAGAGCTATCCAATCCCCTACCTAATGTATACGTACATTTATATATCAGCCTAGTGAAAAAATATATATTTATATACCTCATTTATATAGTTTTATACCAAATATATACCTACCTATCTTTTTGTTTGTTTATCATTAAGGCTCAGGTTGACTATAACAGAGGCCTAACTTACCGACGGTGGCCCGTATTCAGTGTTTAGCGATTTTTACTACGCACGGTAAAAATTTACTACACATGCGCAGTAGTAAAAATCACTAAACACCGGACGTATATGTTATACGGGCCGGTATGTTTACCTAGTTCTGGAGATCCTACCTTAGGCACTGCAGGCCAGATCTGTGTTCAGTATACAATGCAAAGATATATCCCTGCATGCAAAGTATACAATTAACTTGACTCCCCCTGAAATCAACATGGTTTTGTCCAAGTGTAACCTTCCTCTCTTAATTTCAAGCTCCTTTTTAAGCCTGAATCAGGTCCATTGTGTATTATTATGTAATCAATGGGCATTGATTGTGTTTAGCATTATCTGCAGTTGTTATTTATTTGTCTATGCTTATTATTTTTTTTATTAAAAAAAAAATATATATATAAAAATACCACCTATAGAAGAGTCTAAGTACACAAAAAATGTGTCTAAAGTTATTTTTAATCTATTTACTAATGTTGAATAAAATACAGACTTACTACTACTGTACAATGAAGCATATAGATCTTGTGTACAATATTTAAAATACATATCCAAGTTGTTTTATTTTTTGCACAAAACTTTTGTCATTTTTGTAGGAATTAGCAGAGATATAAATGATATATAATAACTTAGGAAATTGGATGCGTGCTTAATCATCAGATAGATAGTTCTGGCAGACCTCGGCAAAGAGCTCCTACTACATTGACCATCTTCAGCTCTGACAGCAACTGCAATATAAAAGGCTAAATTAGCATTTTCATTTAGAAATATCACAGGCTTTGGAAGAATTAAGATGGATCTAACATCACAAAGGAGACCAAGGAGAGTCTTTCTACAAGCTGTCTTTTTTAGAAATATTTGTTTAAATAAGGCTAATTTAGTTAATCCTTCGCAGTTTTGTGGTAATTGCAGTTCTATCAGGCTGTTTGTTCCAGGTTTAAAATACTGCCGAATTTTACAATCCAAAAACAGAAAGAAAAAACCTGTTTCCCTGGCATTAGAGAGACAAATATTCTTTCTGACAGTTTCACTTTGCATATACTGTTAACTATCGCTATGTATCTTCATCAGCCGCTTGCATTCAGACTATTTGGTTTCAGTTATGTTGCTCTAAATCCCTTTTAGTGGCTGAGGTTTGGCCCACCTGTCTCCTCTAAAACACCTGCAACATATGTTTGCGTAACCCTAATATGCATTTCCTTTTGGGGCCTATGAATTTCCCCCTGAGCTTTTTGCTTATAAACAGCTGAGTAATTTTGTTTTCTAATGATGGTTTCTTTTCCCTTGGCAATGAGGCAATAACATATTCTCCAAGCTAAGAGTGTCATTTTTCACAGAGCCACATTTTGCTTTTGCTTAGAATGTTTTGTATCATGACTCTTAATGATTCTTTTCTAATTAATACTGTAAGTAAATGCATATCACTTTCCCTTTAGCATCTATATTTTTGGTCACTGTTGCACTACCACAAGTCAGGGACACATATGATCATATTAGAACGTTGATCTACGTTGATCGTAGAGTTTTTATTTAATAAAAGTTTGCAAGAAAAAGAAGTATAACAATTATTACAACAACAGTAAAAACATAAATATTTTGACATGAAGATGATTAAAGGAGTCAGAGACATCTCTGTAATTTTTTTTGTATTTTTAGGTAATAAATTGCATCCATAGGGCCCAATTTAATTTGCCGCAAAAATGGGAAAATGCTTGCGGTGCGTTTTTTCCCATCTATTGCGGTAGCCAAAATAAAATTTTGGGCCCGATTCAATTAGCTCAGCACACCGCGTTATTTGTGGTGCGAAGGTAATCCTGCGAATTTAGAGGCGCGCAAAAAAAATCCACAAAATAAATTTGCAGGATTAGCTTTGCACCATATATAACACGGTGTGCTGAGTTAATTGAATCGGGCTCATATTGGGGCTGATTCAGAGTATCGCATCCGTGTGAATTTCACACGGATGCGATGCTTTTTGAC
>WWET01000830.1:370580-389751 GCA_011038615.1 Limnodynastes dumerilii
TCACGATGGAAATTGTGATTTCCCATGCTGCATGGGAAATCACAATTTCCATCGTGAGACTTTGGCCATTTCCACTAAGGCTCCGACTACTTTTTACCAAGTCGGATGTGCCTTGCACATCCGACTACTATTCTGAACAGCACCTTACGTGCTATTCAGAGCGGGCTATAGGATGCACGGATGTGCATCCTTGAATAGCCTGTAGTCAAATGAGCATGTGCGATTCCACATCGCACATGCTCGTAACTCTGAATCAGCCCCATTGTCTTAAAAATGTTAAGCCATGGAATATAATTTTTGTTTCTCTATAAACAAACATTTACCTCACAACATATGCATACATAAAATACTTTCATAAACTGTAAGTAAACAAGTAATCATTTCTTCTTCCAGCAAATGTTTTTGTTGTTTATATGTGATCGTGTACTACAAGCATAGATCTATGAAGGAGTTGCGTAGTAAGATGAGCAATAATCTAATTGGCCACTTATATGATAACAAAGAATTTTCTGCAAGCAGTAAATCAGATTTGGGAGCACCTACAGAGCGGACTTCTTCTTTAGGGTGACTTTAGTGAGGGGGAAGATTTTTGAATACTTTAAAGATTGGGGCTCATATTCAGAGTACCGGGCGTATAACATACGTCCGGTGTTTAGCGATTTTTACTACTGCGCCTGCGTAGTCATTTTTTTCACGTAATCTACGTATCTTTTTCTTACATAGATTGCGTAAATGCGGTTTTTCTATTATACGTCCGGTACTCTGAATACGGGACTGGATGTTTACTTGTCTTCAAAATGGTCCATTTTTTTTCTTTTGTCTCCATTGACACCATTTTCTTTTTTCAGGTGAACTTGCTGTTTCTCTGACTGTGCATTCCTTTAGCCATCATTCCATCCCATGTGACAAGCGCACTCTTCATAAGCTACACAGGCCCATAGCCATTACATCTCCTGAGATGGTGGCAGGCCAGCACCCACGATCTTTTTCATGCACAGTAAAATCATTGTGTGACCCTGCTGCAGGGCCTCATGTTCGCAATGCTCCTGTGTCACTTATTGGAGGTTGGCTACCCATCCACAAAGCTTCACAGTCGCAGCCTCGCAGTTCTGTTATTTTGCTCATCTCCTTGATTTACATTTATGTTTGCAGACTAAAGGTGATAAATGTAATATATTTGTTAACGATCACTTTTAATTTTGAGATTAGATGCTTTGAATTATAAAATGTGTGTCATGTTTTATGGAGGAGCCTTGACTCAAAGCACTATGGAAAATGTTCTTAGAGTGTGTTAGTCAGATAACAATTTATTTGTTATTTACACACTTGCTGTAAAGTAAAATGGGGTTGCGCTGCCATTAGGTAATAAATATTTGAAGAAACCATGCCATTTTCTCAGCTACTTTCCACTGTGTAGCTGGAATAATAGCTCTGAATAATACTGCTCAGCATTTTGTGTCAATAAATAAATGACAAGCAAGTTTTATAGCCGGATACTGGGCACTCATCAGTGCAAAGAGGGGGGATGGGCTTCCCAATTTCTCATGTGCTCTTTTAGAAAGTACTCTTAGGGCGTCTGCCTTTTTGCATACCTGGATTACTAGTGTGGCACCCTCTGCAGGATAACCTATTCTAATGTGTGGCATTTGTATTGTTATTTATTAATAATCAATAGCCATGCCAATAGAAAGCTACAATACAGCCTGACCTTCACATCTGATGAACAGTTGCACAAAGACTTCTTTCAAAGGCAAATATGGCACCATCTTGATACTCAGACTTCTCCCATCCTTTCCTAACTATCTGTACTCCAGATGCTGAAAGTTATTCGTGTGCATGGAGACTATTTAGTAGATTTTAGCACTGCATATACCCAGAAGACATATGCACACGCTTGCATGAAATGATAAATTGCACACTGTCTAGGTATAATACACCTCATAAGCAAAGAGCAGTACAGGGTGTATCAACATTGTCTCGGGTGAGCAAGCACAATTAACAGGTGCCGTTAAGTACACAACTGCACCATTTTTGTACATATTCTGCCTTGTACACATGCACACATGTGTCTTCTTTTAACTACAGATTATACTTAGAACGTGCGCAAGCTACATCAGACCGTGAATGTCTAATTATGTCCACCATTAAAAAAAATGACATAAACATTATTTGGGATCTAATTATGCTTCAGAGGGGTCTAGATTCCAGTCATTTGTTTCATTTGTTTGTTTTTTATCCACCACTCCCTTAAAATAAAATATTAGAGCATTGATTGTCTTAATTTTCAGAAGGGTTAAGCACAAGTGTTCATATCAGAGGGCTGGCACTGTGCAAGAAACATGGGCATTTTCTGTCTCAAATTTCCAAGAAAAAAAAATAATTCTTCAATTTTGTTCTCACGTTTTCCATTATACCTTCAAAATTGCATTTCAAGTGCACTTTTTAATCTCCCCATACTGTAAACAGCTCATTTTAATACCAGCAAACCTCACAGGAATGTAAATTGCCCCGCTAGAGTAATACTTGCATCTTATTCATATATTCAGGTAGGATCATTATTCCTAATAATGGATGTGAGCACTTAGATGGCAGATCTGTGTTTCTCGTCCTGAATTGCTTGTCAATCCTTTGAAAACACATGTGCACCATATGATCTATCTGTTCATTGTTTTCAATAACAAGAAGCTTAATGCTGCCTTTATTTTGTTAGAACTGAAAGAGCTTAGACTGTATGTGGTGTAAAAATAACTCAGTGTTGTGTGTATCATTCTTCCACAGTTTGTGAAAATTTTTATTAACAGTTTTGTCTCCATTAGCAGGAACGGCCTTTTATTATTAATATAGAACAGAATTATCTATGGCTTGGAATTGAGCCAGGCTGTTTGAAGCCGCAGTTTTTTCTTGGGTCTATCACTGGCTAGAGTACTGTGTTTGCATGCTCACTTTGTGATACCTCCAGGTAATCTGCCAACTCCTTCAATGGAAATACTAGGAAATGTAACAAGTCTATGAAGTCAAATAGTGACAACATTGACTTAGCAGCCGGTGCACCTGCAAACATTTGCTGTAGTTTAATGTCAGAAGCGTGTGGTGTA
This sequence comes from Limnodynastes dumerilii, assembly GCA_011038615.1. Taxonomy (NCBI): domain Eukaryota; kingdom Metazoa; phylum Chordata; class Amphibia; order Anura; family Limnodynastidae; genus Limnodynastes; species Limnodynastes dumerilii. Next base: position 373,676 of record WWET01000830.1, read on the forward strand.
ATGAAGATTTTCGTCTTGTTTTACCAGTAATCCCATGAGGTAGTATAGTTTAGGATATATTACATTTGCATGGCAGTTCTTGTAGGTTATTGGACTGTGTATTTATAACCAATAGTGACCAGTAGTGTAAGTATAGATTTCCCAGACAATTCATATACTTTGCTTTTTGGAACTGAATTCAACAATTTACTCATTAGCAAAGACAGTTATGAAGTTAATGTATTTTAACAGTTAATTGCTTATATATAGATGAAAAAAATATATTATTTCCTTTTTTGTACATTTAAAATATTTTGTTCTATGTTGTGTTTTTTGTTTTTTTTGAACGGTTCTTATTTTTGCTACTATGGGCTGTATTCAGAGATCCGTTTGCAAACGCGATCGCAAATATATGCACGCACATAGCAAGGAACACCCACCAAAACCCCAGTCACTCCTCTCACTAATCTGTGCTCTCTGAGACTTACACCACCATATACCACCTCTAACTTTCCGTGTGCAGTCCCGTGCGTATGTGTCCTCTGTATGTGCGTATCGTCATAATTGCGCCCACTTTCCCTCATTTAAATGCCTCTCCCCGCCCATTTTTATTTAAATTCTCCAGTGCCGTATTTTTGCGTCACACGTCCAGACGTATGTACCCACGTGCGGATTACGAGTCCGTCCGTAAGGCACTTTCGCGCATATAGTCTAGGTGAACTACGTAAAAAAGGTTACTACGCATGCGCAGTTGAAACGTACCTAAAAATGCGCACAGGAGTCACCGTGAAAACCGATCTCTGTATGCGGCCCTATATGTGCACCTCACTTGCGACAATACAATTTAACACTGTTTATGTCGATGGAATTGAAGTAACATTATACAGAACAACACATAAGACTTGTTATTTTTCTAGACAGCATACAAAATCCTATATAAGTATCTTAGAGGAAATTACAGGCAGTGCCTCAGAGCAGAGCTCAACAGCTGCACAAAGGAATTGCAGTATATGGTATCATGGAACGAGTCTGTAGCATAAGCCAAACAAAATGGTCGCCACTACTAGCATGTCACTTCTTCTTTTTTTTTTTTTTTTTTTTTTATGTTTTATTGGGTTTTTCAAATTATTATGGGGGGGGGGGTACAGAAAAGAGAAAAGTATGGGGTGAGGGGTACAGAAAAGAGAAAAGTTGGGATAACATGTTATTATCAACAAATACATGTAATGCCAAATAGCATGTCTTTTCTAATTGACTCATTGCTGAAATAAAGAAGTTTGTTTTTTGCTTCCTAAAGTTACATTTTAACTATTATAATGCTGGTATAAAGAAACTATAGGTTTTGGGTGTTTTGATATGTTATTTATTTACAAATTTGCATACTCCACTTTCTTTCTTTGTTAGGTGATAATTAGTACTTTTACCTTCTTAAGTCATGTGTTAGATAGTAACTAAGAAATAGGAGCACCAGCTTTGTTAGTATTGCACTGTGTGTGTTGACAGTGTTTGTACAAGTGTTACAAAGTGTATTTTTGTATTAAGCACATTTTTAACAATAGGGGTGCTCTAACAGTACAAACAGAAGCTTTTGCAGAAAGCGTAAAACCAAGACAACAATAAAAAAAAATTGTGAACTTCTATGTTTTATTACACACAGGGCCAGCTTATAGGGCACAGTGTGAACATTTCACCCAATGTGGAACATCACCTTCTTCAGATGTAATTCATTGCAATATGGGCGAGGTTGTATTTTAGAAAGAAATAACCCCACATAAGAAACGTAATAAAACACAGAATACCACCTTGTGTTGGTGCACTACAGGTTGCAGCAAGCCCAGTCATAGTTACCTTTCATTTGTAAGGTCCAGTCTTATAAGCTTTTAATCCAAAAGAATTAACTTGAAACAAAAAAAAAAACTCTTTAGACGCCGCACATGTTTTGTAAGACCATAAAAATGAAGTTTTATTTACTTTAGATTTGAATTTTTTTTTCTAAGGTGCGAATTACAAAGTTCAATGTTGCCTGAAAAATCGTTGTGTTCAGAAATTTAATTAGGAAACATCAAGACTGCAATGATTTTAATAGGCAAAATAGTTTGGGAGCATAAAGTCCTCCAATTGAATGTTGACAAACTATATGCAAATTAGGTAACAGCTCAAACAGTCAACATTGCGATCAACTGGATCGGGGCCAAAGATAACCAAAAATAATACATTATGTTTAATTGATTGTCTTGAGTCCATCAAGTTCAACACTTACATCTTAATGCTCATTACTTTATATACAGTATCTATGCAAACACATTGCAGTTTTCCTTTAAAGGAAATAAGTCACTGCCAATGTGTAGGACATAGTTATGCATGATCTCTGGATTACTTTGGCATTGATGGCGGTCGAATCACTAAAATACATTAATAGTGTTATCTCTTTTTTTATTATTAAAAATATTTTTATTAAACATCTACATATAGCTTTGCCTAGCACCAAGTGACGGGATTTGTAGTTTTACAACATCTGCATTGCCTACTTCTGCCTTAAGAGATGACCAAATAAATAGAGTAGTGTCTTGGTGACATGGGAACCTTTCCAGTCTGGGCCTCTTCCATACTGTAAAAAAAGCAACTACAAACAAAATATGTTAGGGTAATCTGGGCTCTTCAGTGATTAACGGGTAATCGTTTTTTAGTTTTGCTGGTATGGTAAATGTATTTGTTATGTGCATAAAACTCTCTTGCACATCTCTTAAACTGGACACTTTTCTAAACATCTAAAATTACAAAATTATCTAATGAAATTGAAAATCTTTTGTGATACATTTTTTAATTATTAAAAAATAATTGCTAATTGTTCAGTTGAATGGTAAAACAAAAAAACAAAAAAAAAAGAATAGTGGACACTGGTATCATTTACCCTTTATAAAGAAACTTTGTCCTGCAGTTTTTACACATTTTTGTGTTATCAAATATTTGTTGATTCTCCTAAAAGATCTGACAAAAGTATTCAATTAGAAATAAGAAAAGATAAAGAATGTGACTGCCATCTAGTGGGCATGCTGTGAATGTGCAGTATTATCAAACACCTAATCTGTAATCAGTCAATAATGTTGTTATTTACTTACGAGCGCTCAGGTTGCCTTAATTATATGTAGATCTTGAAAATGAATGCATGATTGATGCCTTAAAAGGTTCAGCTTTATTAAAGTTTTGCTTGCTATGCAGTTTGTATCTCAAAAAGAGTAAAATTCTGAATATGGAAGATAAATATATCCTATAATAGGACATTTTTCAACACTGCACCAGTTATTAAATAGCACAGTATTTAGGGATTTATTTGTAGTAATTGAAATAATTTCCCATTTCTCCTGTGCTTAGTACATGTAATTGGGAGTCGCTTTCATTAGGGGCGAGATCTGGATTGTTTGAGATGGGCTTCGTTTCATCCTCTCCTTTTATTATGGTTTTAGTATCCTTTGTAAATATAAATGAATTTGACATTTACTGGAATGTAGCAAACAAAAGCTTTGTCTCCAAGTCTATAATTAGATAGCATAGAATAACCCGCACACTGGCATTCTGTTTTTGTTTTGGACTAGAATAGGATATTGGTACTGAGAGCTAGATGAAGGGATACACTATTTATTTAAGTGGTAATTACAAGTCAAGTACAAGCATACATCTGTTTAGGTTAATGGGGGTCTTCTCTTGAAACAATAACCTGGCCAATCACTGGATTGATTATCGTTCCAGCAGGAAATATCGGTACAAAACACTACTTTCTGCTATAACCAATAGTTGTTCTATTGTGTGGCTAGCTTGGGCTTCTAAGCGCTGTCCTCAGGATTGAATGGCTTCTTTTGTGACTCCTGTCTAGCAATTGCCAGAAAGCAAGGTGAGATTATCAATGGTGCAGTCAGGATCAGACAGGTGGCTGAGATTGACAGAAGGCCCATGCTGCTGATTGGCTGGCCATCAAGCCACCAGTCAGTGAGAATCCACCCCACTCCCCCATGCCCTCAGCCTGCATTCCCCTCCAGAACAGCCAGAGTTGTCTTGGCCTCACAGAAATTTTTTTTTGATTCCAAAAGATTAAATTATCAGACCCAAGTGTTTTAAGATTGTTTTATCTGTGCTTCCAGAAACCATCCTCACTACAAACTACAGTCCAATCCGATAACTGGATAATCAGACCAGTAATTGCTCCAGTGTGTGGCCAACTTTATTATCAGAAACAGATTTGCTAGAACATCAAAAAACTAAAAACAGAAAATGCACAGGTCTAATGTCAATTCTCAAAAATTCTAAATGTGGGTGCTACCCCGAAGGTTTACATTAAATACTAGACAAAACAGCCTATAGACTATGAGCATAGTAAAACAAACCAAGATAAACCTTCTTAGATGCACAACCACACATGCAACTAGCAGAGGTTTAAATCAGAGTTTTATTATCTCTCTAAAATAATCCAATAAAATAAAGATGAAGCAAATTGTCATAATTTATCATCACACCAGTATTTTTTTAATCAAAGTGCCTAGCCCAAATCCAGGGCTTTAAAGTACAGAAAACCTCCTTGTATTTTGCCTTAATCAATTACTATATGCTCACAATATGCCTTTTGTGCTGAGAACCTGATTGCTGGTGCAACGGTGATGGTGGTTGAGTATAAGTAATCTTTTCTCCACCCTCACCCCCTCCCATTTCTTTCGTGTTGGAATCTGTATTATTTACTGACAGTTTGATTATAGCAATTATTGGACAACTGATAAGGAATTACCATTTATGTTCAAATACTCTTCCCATACTTGTTGGAATAACATTTGATTGTATCTGTGTGCATATAGTAATTGGTTAAGGCAAAATACAAGGAGGTTTCCTATACATTAAAGCCCTGGCGCTTTGATTAAAAAATACTGGTAATCTTCATTGCATTGGATTATTTTAAAGAGATATAATAAAACATTTTGGTTTTAAACCTCTACTTGTTGACATGTGTGGTTGTGCATCTAAATAAAGGTTTATCTTGGCTTGTTTGACTAGGTTCATAGGGCTGGATCCCTGGGCTAAACCATGTTGGTTGCAGGGGAGTCATATATCATCTCTTGCAAACAGTATTAGGGCCCGATTAAATTCACTTCGCACAGGCATTATTTGCTGTGCAAAGCTAATTGAGCAGTTTTTTGGGGGACATATTTATTCATGCCCCATAGAGGTGCGCATAAAAATTTGCTAATTTTTCCAACCGTATAGAAGGGAAAAAGCGCACCACGATCTTTTTCCCGTCATCACGGCTAATTGAATCGTTCTCTGAGAGGTGATGTTTCCTATTCCAAGTCTATGGGACTATAGGATCCGGTCCCTTGAGAGCAGATAATGACCATATTGAAGAAGTCTGGATCCGGTCCATCATGGCCATTACAAATAGGGATCCTAAAGATGATTAGGTCGACTCTACATGGCAAAGATCCTTAATAGCCCCATCCCCTTACTTGCTTGAGCAGGAGGAGTGGGGGAGACTAGGCATAGATTCACAGACTGATAATAAGAGAGGAAAGTTACTCCTGGGAAAAAACATGTAGATTTCAGGGGAGTAAAATTTTATCTGTTGCAAACAGTATTAGAGATGAGAGGCTGCATTTCCCAGCCCAAGTCTAAGTCTAAGTAACAGTGTGATAGTAAAGCTGGTCAGTATCTGTGTGCAGTAAGCAATTCAAAGATATATCCCTGCATGCAAAGAATACAATTAACTTGACTCCCCCTGAAATCGACATGGTTTAGCCCAGGTGTAACCTTCCTCTCTTAATTTCAAGCTCCTTCTTAAGTCTGGATCCAGCCCTTAGTCTATAAGCTGTTTTGACTATTAGAACATCATCAGGCAAACATTGATACTTTAGCCACTCAAAGCATTTACAGTAAGGTGTCGCTCAAAAAATTGCTAAAAATAAAAAGGTTGTCCTAAAATATTAATATATACTTTCTTACCTTCTATTTTTTAAATATAACTTTTTCTATTAAAATGCTGCCTAAAGTAGCAATATTTATGATTTAATCATGACACATTTGGACTCTCTTTATTGCACTAATATGTTTGTTTCTTTTTATGACTTAGCTTGAATTGCACCTTGTAATATTTTGTTCTTTGTGGAATGTGCCCCCTGAACATCAAGGCTTGGCCTAAATGTTGGAAAATGTCAAGCCCCTTTTCTTAGCAGAGAAGGACTGATACCCTTCCATAAAGTGTTTATTGATTTCTTTTGGATTCTCAATGATTGAAATATGCCTGTAGTAACAGAGCTTAAGTTGAGATTTTCCCAATATCGTAAAATATATGAGTACAGCTCTTGTTTTTCTAAATACATACTTTATATGTTATTAATTACAGTCTTTCTCCTTCTTTTCCATCCTTTTTCCTCCCTTTTCACCTAAACACTAAGATTAGATTATTATAGATTACAAACAGATAAATACAAAATTCTGCAGCAATTTCAACTTTGAAACTACTTTTACAATAAACATAATCTTCTTACTTCACAAACATTCGATCAAACTTCATGCCCCCTGCCCCTATAGTTTATAGCGTTCCAAACATTGAAATGACACAACTCTGATTTATCAGACTAGATTTTAGATGATAAATGTTCTTATTAGTGTTAGATAACGCATAGTTTAAAGTTACAGCAGAGATTGCATTACAATTTAGTATAACGGATGTCTGGATAGCTGCTTTATTCTGAATGGTTGAGTTGCTATATACAGGTGAAACTCAAAAAAAATTAGAATTTCTTTCAAAAGTTCATTTCAGTATTTCAGTAATTCAACTTAAAAGGTGAAACTAATATATAGACTCATTACATGCAAAGTGAGATATTTCAAGCATTTATTTGTATTAATTTTGATGATTATGGCTTACAGCTTATGAGAACCCCAAAAGCAAAATTTCACAAAATGTGAATGTTACATAAAAAAAAATACAGAAATGTCAGCTATCTGAAAAGTATAATCATGCATATGTACTCAGTACTTGGTTTGGACCCCTTTTGCACGAATTACTGCCTCAATGCGGCATGGCATAGATGCTATCAGCATCCACCAGACTCTGTGACTTTTGTTTCCAAATGAGTTGCTCTCATCAGAAAAGAGGACTTTGGACCACTGAGCAACAGACCAGTTCTTGACAAGAGGAATTCGACATTTGAAGCCCATGTCCAGGATCCGTCTGGGTGTGGTGGCTCTTGATGCACTAACTCCAGTTTCAGTCCACTCCTTGTGCAGCTCCCACACACTTTTGAATGGCCTTTTCCTGACAATCCTCTCCAGGCTGCGGTTATCCCTGCTGCTTGTGCACCTTTTTCTTTCCCACTTTGCCCTTCCACTTAACTTTCTATTAATGTGCTTTGATTCAGCACTTTAAGAACATCCAACTTCTTTTGCAATTTCCTTTTGAGGCTTTCCCTCCTTGTGGAGTGTGTTAATGTTTCTTTTCTGCACAACTGTCAGGTCAGCAGTCTTCCCCATGATTGTGAATTCTACTGATCCAGACTGAGAGACCATTTAAAGGCTCAGGGACCCTTTGCAGGTGTTTTGGAATAATTTGCTGATTAGAGTGTGACACTTTGGGCCTGATCCAGACCTACACTTAACGTCTTAACGCCAGCCAGCAGCATAATATTGGCTTAAAAGCTGATCTGCGCATGCGTCGGTCAGATGTTGCACGGCGTTACTACTTGATCTATGATCGGGCGTCTGTACTATCACCGTAGTAACGGCTGAGGGGGCGTCCCTCACCGTTACTACGCTCAAGTTAGTGTAGCTGAGTGGGGGGAGATAGTTTGAGGGAGGGAGGGGTTTCGGGCATACGCTCCTGTGCGAGCGTATTTTCCCTTGCTTAGGCCGGCTGAAGTTAGGGTAGCCTTCAGCCGGCGTAAGTAAGGGAAAATACGCTTGCTCGGGGAGAGTGCTTTACTAAGCACAGTGCATCGGCGTAGGTCTGGATCAGGCCCTTTGAGCCTACAATATTGAACCTTGTCACATTATTCTAATTTTGTGAGATTTTGATTTTGTGGTTTTCATAAGCTCTAAGCCATAATCATAAAAATGTATAAATAGAGATAGATTTCAATGGTGAATAGCGCTATATACCAGAGGAATAGATGTAGGTTATGATGACCATTAAACCCAGATGACAAAAGACCTGTATATTAAAAAGAAGAATAGGGAAATAAATGCAATGGCTGCGGACATCCACAGTTTCAATATTTCGTATGACAAGCAGCCAAGCTTCATATGTGGAGTAAATACCAAAAACACAGTCCTGTTTAAGAGCAACAGCCACGGACATCCACAGTCACTGTGTCCGTTATAGTTACTAACCGCGCTCCAAAGGCAAGGAGCAGTGGGTGGATGTCAAAGTTTCAAACTAATGCCACAATCACGGACATCTACAATCGTAGTGGAAAGAGTCTCTCTTACAGTTTAGGTGTCCGGGTCGTCGGTAACCGCGTGCGGTTGACTCGTGGCTTCCTTACTGTGCGTTTGTTATCAGAGCGATGCCCTTCTGCTGTGTCCTTGCCTCGTTCCCAACCCGAGCTCCGGGTGGCTGGTTCAAATTTAAGACGTCTCCTACTTGGTCTCTCCGTGTGTGGGGGAAGGATGGCAGAGCAGGGGATTGCATTTATTTCCCTATTCTTCTTTTTAATATACAGGTCTTTTGTCATCTGGGTTTAATGGTCATCATAACCTACATCTATTCCTCTGGTATATAGCGCTATTCACCATTGAAATCTATCTCTATTTATACATACCTTTCCTTAGCGGACTATATACCATCCCCTTTTTTTCTTGGTGACTGGCAGCATTATTGTTACATTCAGCGCTTTGAAGGTCCTACTTTTTGCGTTTTTTGTTTACATTATAATCATAAAAATGAATACAAATAAAGGCTTGACATATCTCACTTTGCATATACTGAGTCTATATAATATATTAGTTTCACCTTTTAAGTTGAACTACTGAAATAAATGAACTTTTGAACGATATAATAAATTTTTCGAGTTTCACCTGTATATGGTAGGGTATTGCACATCGTTTAATGAATAAAATGATTTATTTTTTTATTTACAGAAAAACCCAAGGCCAGTAAGTTACCAGTTCCACCAAAATCTAGACTACTACAAAGCACGAGGACTTGATTTGATGAACAGGTCACGGTTAGTATTGATGTCTGCTTTGGGAGGGATATAAGCTTACAGCATGCGTATGTTCGTAAATGTTAAGCCTGAATACGGCCCATTATTATCAGCATTATTAGTATTAGCATTGTGGATCTGCAGTAAATGTGGTTTGTGAGTCTCTTATTGTTATAATAGGCAATGAAGTATGTACCCTATGTGTATTGGAAATATTGTTAAAATCTTGTTTCATCCCTCAGTAGAGTAGGTGATCCGTCCCTGCGTAATGTAATTATTCAGATTAGGGCGTAGCAGCCGGTTTATTGTTGTTTTTTATTTTAGTGCAAACACCAAGATAGCGCCCATCAATATAAACAAAGTGTCCAGCAGTTTGATTAATTTTGGACGGAAGCTAATTAGTCCAGCGATCCCAATTGGTGGAGCAATGAATCCTATGACATCAGCGTCAAACACTCATGCGAGCCACGGTGGTAAAAGTGCCAATTTTACAGCGGTTGTGCCCAGTGAGACTGTTGCTGATTCCGCTCGATATCACGTGCCACCACCTCAGCAGATGCAGCAAACCCAGCGCATGATGAAGTCTGAGAGCATGCCCGTGCAGCTTAGTAAAGGTATGTGGAAACGTGCTGCTATTTCACTTTCTGTTTATTATAGTAAACATTGGGGAGGGGGGGGCAAGAGTTCATAGAATATTAGCATTTCTGTGCTTATAGCACATCATGGTCTCTCCCAACAGCTTCAGTATATCTGTTAACAGTAGGGGAAGGAGGGGGTCAAGGAGCAGGCCTGTGATACTCTGTAAATCTCTATGGATGAAATGTCAGCCTTTTAGTCATACAGACAGATTAACAGTTTTCTAACTGCCAGCAATACTTTTAGTGTATTTAAGTAACACTGGCCAACAGATTAATGATAAGTATATGTGGTGGCATTTCAGTCATAGAGACTTGCAACGTGCCCCTGATTCTCCCCTGGACAGCACCCTCTTCACATTTGGGGGAGAAGGGCGAAGGACAAATAATATTTCCGGAGAAATAAAGATAAAGGTCCGGATTCACAGTTACGTAGTTTTCGTCTTGCGTACGTTGTTTTAAGAATTGAGCTACCACGCATGTGTAATAGCTTATTTACACTATCTACGTACCATTTCTGTACGTAGATTGCATAAGTGCGGTCTTTAGAGAGAGAGAGAGAGAGAGAGAGAGAGATATATATATGCCTGATCCTATAAGGCTCTCGTAGGACCAATTCTATTTCCCTGAATAATGCTGCCTCATTAAACACAGAAGGGGCTGCACACTGGAGGGGCACTAATGAAAGCTGGGCACAAATAAAGGCTGGGCAGAATTGGAGGCTGGACACACATACAAGGGAATGGAAGTGAATGGCTGGATGTAGACTTTTTTTGGGAGGGGGGTACGCCAGAAATTTTTATTACATCCGGGGCTCTGCTAGGTCTAGAAATGGCACTGCCTGCTTGCAGACTGAATGCATTCAAATCAGCTGTTCTGACAAACAAACACTGAGATCTGATTGGAATGCATGGAAGTTCAGCAAAACATGGATGTCTGATACCAACACTGTGGGTGACTGTGTCCTGAGCAGTGAAACACCTTTCAGTGTCTGGTTTTTTTTTTTTTTGTTTTTTTATAGATTTATTGATTTTTCAGTAAGTATACACATACAAATAGATAAGTCAGAACAAAAAACAAAACAGACCCCATATAAAACCCCCTCCCCACTGTTTGGCTAGGGTCCCTTAAGGTGGCCAGATTATCTATCAGAGTGAATAATAACTTGTCAGGCAATATAACGTGTCTATACAGAGAATTTTGTACAGAAATGAATGCAGCTTCACTGTAACATTAATGCTACGACAATTAGCATGTTGATGTTAAGAGAAAAGGCAGCGCAAAGCCGGTCAGATTAGAGAGCATGTAAGGTCTTGCAAATGAGAGACATTAAAGACAATTGAGACATTAAGAGGAGAACATGCACGAAGCACTAATATATGCAGGGAGCATTTTTAGGTCAGATTTCCATCAAAATCCAAAATAAACCAGAGGGAGGACACTGCAAGGGTATATTCAATACAGCTGAAGTGCAGGATCTATACCTCATCATGGGCTCTTGTATGCAGGACAGCCAGGAGTGAACTTAACCAGGGGCCCATATCTGATAGAAGCAATCGAGCAACCTGTGTTTGGCGTGAACAAATCGCTCATGATTCAAAGTTGCGTTAATGAGTCCAACCCAATTATGGAAGAAGGGAGGGGGACTCAGGGGCCATCCATTTGTGGACCACTAATCATAGTGTCTATTTTTAATGCAGTTGTAGTTCTGTGTATTCACACTGTAGAACATTGATGGGCAAATGACCCACCCAAATGATCACACGTTTTCTTGATAGATTTAAACAATACATTAATCAGAGAAATAAACAACTATACATAATATTAGCAGGCATCTGAAAAAGTGTTACAAGTTATAACATGCAAATGTAAAAGCCACACATAAAGGGGCTGGGGATGGCAGGTGAAGACTGCTCGCCATCACTACCAATCCACAGGACAGAAATAGTTGAATAGTGACTCCATGAGCGGAATAAGTCTACAAGCTGATGACATTGAGCAGCTGGGCTCCAGATCAGACACTCTGTAGCTGGCAAATCTGTTCCAAGGCTGATTATAAGCTGCGTATGTCTCATACGTTATCTGGGATTCTGTTCTGGGGCATATCTTGAGAAGGTTTGTGACAGTTTTGAATTAGATGTAACCAGCTAGAGAGGTCTTCATAAAATAAAATAACATTATAAATAACATGCTACAATAAAACCACTCATCAAGGTAGAAAACAGCAACCAACACACTGGAAGAACCACAAAGTGAGTGCTATAATCAACATGGAAGGAAAACCATTCAGTAGTCAACTAACAGTCATGCTAGAATCTATGCCCCCTCAAAGAGGGCGACTGTGCATGCCTGACATACTCTAGCGCCCTAATACAGAACGTCCCTTTATAATTATGACCCACTGGCCAAATATATCATTCTAAATATCTCTTTTTGTGCTGTCCAATAATAACAGTAAAATATCATCAGACCAAGCGATGTGGTCACCAGAGAAAAACCTTTTTATCAGGTACAGTTGTGTCACATATAATGGGAAAATCTAGCTCATGGCGTAGGTAGTGCTGTACCTTTGGTATATTGCTCATTACTCACTTGCCTCCCGTTCCCTGGCACTAGTTTCCTGTCTTTATATGATTCTACAGTCTTGCTGCAGCTGTAAGGAATAACTTTACTAACTGTAGTCATTTCATTGCAGGCAATATTACAACCATCAGCATCTTTCCTGCCCAAGGAAGTACTTTAATATCAAACATGAAGTACTTTATTCTTTCTTGCTTTGCTGTCCAAATTGATATTGCAGTTTTATTTGTGAGGCCAATAAACAAACAGGTTCTGTTAAAGAATCATATCCAGACTTCAATGTGTTGTCATAATAGCCAGAGCCTAGCCTAGAGACACCCGTTTAGAAAAATGGAGCAGAGCCATTCCCTTCTCACTGGGGAAAAAAAAATAATGGCAAATGTGAAAAGTGCTTACCACATAGAGGAGGAAGACTCGCTCCGTGTTTAATATGCAGATCTGAACAAATGATTAAGGCTTGTTTCCTGTACATGTGGCTAACTGATCCCTTCCAGGCAGGAATTCATAGAGATTATATGGTCTACAGGGAATAATGCATGACTAGCCAAGCACAGTCTGTGTTATGAGCTGCAAGGGGATTCTTATTATCTACCTCTCAGAGTGTGCATTATCAGGATTTATTCTGGCTATCAGTCACTTTTATAATACTGTCATTGTGTTTGTTTACTGTACCTGTATCCCAAAATTAACTTTGTGGAATTGTCTGCAGTTTATACTGCATTTACATTTTCTTTGTAGGTGTCATCCTTGATTTCTCCTGCTGGGAATAGGTCTTTGTGTTAATTACCCTGTTTAATAATTAGTATTGCAGTACTAGAAGGCATGGTAGTGGCTATCCAGAAACCATGGGCTAGATTCAGAGTTTCAAAATAAGGCCCTTATTCAGAGTACCGGACGTATAACATATACGTCCGGTGTTTAGCGATTTTTACTACTGCGCATGCGTAGTCATGTTTTTACGTAATCTATGTATCTTTTTGTTACGTAGAAAGACAGCATTTACGCAATCTAAGTAAGAAAAAGATACGTAGATTACGTAAAAAAAATGACTACGCATGCGCAGTAGTAAAAATCGCTAAACACCGGACGTATATGTTATACGTCCGGTACTCTGAATAAGGGCCTAAGAGAGGAAACCTGGGCAAAATCATGTTGATTTCAAGTGGGAATCTAATTCATTGTTTACTATGTATGCAGGTAGAATACTTTGCTTTTGCTTATTGCACACAGATAGTGACCAGCTTCACTTTTACATTGTTATTTAGACTTGGGCATCACTGATTAACTATAAACACACGAAATGGAGGTTGCTCAAATCAGTTTATAAGTTAATATAGAGCAGGTCTGTGAGGTATGGGGGATTTACACAGATAAAAGGCCCCAGCACTCTTGCAATTACCAGCAACAAACCATGAGCCGTATTCACTGATCCATTTTATAAAAGTACGTAATTATACGCACACACACGTAGCAAGACCACACCCACCAACACCCACGACACTCCCCTCTCCCGGCCGTGCAATCGTAGACTTACACCTCCACAGACCACCTTGATCTTTAAGTGTGTACTTACGTGCGTATATGTCTAACGTCCGTACGATTCACTATAGCCACGCCCTCAAGCGTTCATTTAAATGCCTCCCCCCGCTTACTTTCATGTAAATTTTCAAGTACGGATTTCTACGCCGCCCATCCGTACATATGTCCACAAGTGCGATTCACATGTTTGTGCCTAAAGCACTTACATGCGTATATTCAACGTAACTTACGTAAATAAAGTTACTACGCATGCGCAGTTAAAACGTACCTGAAAATACGCACGCAACTCCACGTGAAAACGGATCTGTGAATACGGTCCCATAACTTTCTATCTTTAAAATAAAAATCAGGATTATACTATCAACTATAATACTGTTTGAGGAAATATGACTCCCCCCGAATTCAACATAGTTTTGCCCAGGTGTAGCTTTCCTCTCTCATTTTCAAACTGAATCTGGTCCTAGGTGTCTAGAGAGAATAGGGAATAAATAGTAAGCAAGCAATTGTTGCTGCTCAGGTAATGTTACAGTCAGTGGTCTCTTGCTGAGTTGTACAGTGTGCATGTACAAAAGAGCCACAACCAAATGAGCGAGGTTCTTAGCCGTAATGGGGAAGTTAGTGGCAGTGCTGTGAATTTGGGCAAATACATTATGGGTGTGTTTATGCAGTCTCTCTATAGAATAAATGTGACATGACATGATTACTTTTAAGTGGTCTGAAAGATTCTTTTTTTTTTTTTTTTATTATACTGAATTCTCTAAAACCTTTTTATCTTTTTTTATGTAAGACTGCAGGAATTCTGGATATCAAATCCCTACAGTGCATTCTCATTAAATAAATAGCCTGTGTATCTAATTTTACACTACACATAAATCAGTTTGAAACCAGTTAAGAAGTCTGACTTCACATTTTCAATCTACTACCAGCAACACAGAACCATCTCATACATCCTACTTCTATATCAATGACAGCAGATGTTTTGTGTACAAGAGGGAACTCTTTCCTAGAATAAACATAAAGGGCCTGATCCAGACTTCCGCCGCCCCCCGCCCATTTCTGCTGATCTGCGCATGCGCTGGGCAGACGTTGCCTGGTGTAGTTAGGGAAACACGTTCCTCAGGATCAGGCGTCCCTAATTGTTGCAATTTAGGCAAGGATGGCGGTGGGCGGTAGGCTAATGAGGGTGGGAAGGCCGGCGAATTTACACACTGTTACGCCGGCTGAAGTTAGGGTAGGCTTCAGCCGGCGTAACGGTGTGTATTTACGCCGGCCACAGGGGGAGTGTCAGGGGGAGTGCATGCCGATACGCTGTGTGTTAGTACACACAGCGCATTGGTGGAACTCTGGATCAGGCCCAAAGAGACTGATCCAGAGCAGTCAGCAGCGCGTAAAACCAAACGCAGATCATGGGAGGGCAATATGGGGTCTGGATATTCGTCATTGCGTGCACATTTTTTCTGAACAAACACGTGAAGAAGAACACAGAGATACGTATCTTCAGATGGTTCTAGAAATAAATGAATGATTTCATAAGTACATAACAAATATAACATATGAGCTATGAATGCCAGTGCTGAGGTCCTGTTTAGCGTTGTAGGATCATAGAATGCGCAAACAGAACAAGGGAAAATTGGGGGTTTCCTTTATTAAAACAAATCTTTCTAACATACATTTGTTTTTGTGAAGTTGAAGAATAACAATAATCTATATAGTCTGTGAATAGGATCGGTTGTATGATCCTGAACTTTTTAGTAAATTCAGAATGTAAACCATGCTACTAGTGCATTTCTCTAATGGATCATATGAGAAGGACTCAGCATGTTATATGTAACATATTACATGATTCATATAACCTGTATTACTAGGGGTAGATTTAGTTATTTACATTGGTTCCAAATTTATAAATCCTGTGCGAAGCTATTTGTAGCAATTCATGTGTACATCTAATAGTGCTGTTGTGCCGCCATGCTGTTGGAGAGGTTTGCTGAGGTTGCACTCGCATGTGGCGAGTGTTCCGCTTGCACGGGGTAGGAAATGAGCGCATGTGGCGAGTGTTCCGCTTGCACGGGGTAGGAAATGAGCGCATGTGGCGAGTCTGGATCCACCCTGTATGACCAGGCAGCTCAGAGACGGACTGTTGTCTCCTGGGCGCGAGCTTTGC
>WWET01000830.1:399808-418395 GCA_011038615.1 Limnodynastes dumerilii
GTACCATACACTAGAGCGATTATTTGCCCGATCACCCGATAATTGGGAGATCGGGCCGATAATAGTCTATTGTATGGCCAGCTTTAGGGTTAGACTACGAGAAAGGGAATCTCAGGGTTAGACTACGGGAAAGGGAATCTCAGGGTCAGGCTGCGGGGAAGGGATTCTTAGGGTGAGGCTGCAGGGAAGGGATTATTAGGGTCAGGCTGCAGAGAAGGGAGTCTTAGCATCAGGCTGCAGGGAAGGGAGTCTTAGGGTTAGGCTACGGGGAAGGGATTCTTAGGGTCAGGCTGCGGGGAAGGAAGTCTTTGGGTCAGGCTGCAGGGAAGGGGAGGATTAGGGTAAGAATTAGGATAAGGATTTGGGGTAGGATAAATACACACCTCTCGCCGCTGCACATTGGACTTCAGGATCTCTGATTGCTTTACCCCAGTGGGACAGGAACAATGGATACCAGTGCCAATTACATCCCTTCTGTCAGAGCCCCATGTTTTAATGGATGTTGCCCAATAACTAACATCTACACTTCTGTATATTGCCCCGCCCCCATTACCTAATCTTAGGCTCACCTATCTTGTTGTTGCTAGAGCTTGATGTATATTTGTCATCATGAATTGGATATACTCTGTATATACACCCAGTAATTCACCCCCTTGTAAGTATTGTCTGGAGTCATTTCCTTTATACAACACTGTAAAAGTAACATCTCTTTGAACGTTGATGTGATGTACTTATAGTCATGTATCAACCAAAATGTTTCCAATAAAAATAAGGTAAAACAGAAAAAAAAGAAAGAATTGGCAGTATGTGGAGCATTGCTTCAAATTTATAATGTTAGACACAAACACTAGAAAAACAAATGTAAAACAACTTATGGGTAAAAGTCTATAAATCATGTTTACTTTTACCAGCTGAGTTACCAATTCATGAATCTTTAGACACTGTATATTGCAGTGTAAGCACGCTGCTGATCCTCGTGTTCATAACTGTTTATCTATGTCTGTGTTTGCTGGGAAGCCAGGAAACAATGCTCTGACATAATAGTGAATACCCTAAAGCACTTTGTTTTGTCATTTTTAAGCCCTGTGTTACTCTTTCCAGTAGATTCTCTCATCCTATGATCAATAGCTTCCAATTGTATTTGTAACTCGACTCACAGTCCCTACATATTGACCCCTGCTAAACCTAACTGAGAAAAGCTCTGATGGCTTTAGCCCTTTGCAAGTGAAATGGGCCTGTTGCCTACACAAAACCTCATCTCAAACAGACCTCTCAGATAATTAAACATTGTACCATTCACTGTGTGATACAGCGACAGTGGTTTCAGGGACATATTGGGAACTTAAAGCGAACCTGAAAATTAAAATATTAAAATGAGGTATAAACAACTGTGGGAGCAGTTATTGGTGAATATAGAACTATTTACTACCAGCACATCACTGAAGATAGGAGAGAAACATGTGGGGAAGAGATGTAGAGAAAAAGGGGAGAAAGTTGGGGGGCAAAGATTATAGGGCTCGATTCAATTGGCTTTGCACCGGCAAATTTTGCGTTGCGAAGCTAGTCCTGCAAATTTTTTGGGGGCGATTTTTATGTGCACCCCATAGAGGTGTACATAAAAATCCGCCCGTTTTTCATGTGCAGCGCGTACTTTTTCCTGTTATCGCAACTAATTGAATTTGCCCCATAGAGGGAGCAAAACAAAGGGTCAGATCCATGTAGATTGTGGCCTCGTTAGGAGACAGAGACAAATAGGGTAATAATTGTAAAATGAAAAAGAATGAAGGGAAAGAATAAGCACAGGATAAATAGTATTATGTTTAATTGCTTGTCTTTCCCTCTTCCATGTATACATAAAGTTGACAAGACTATACATACTTTTATAAAAATATATAAACAAGAGGTATATCATTCCATCAGAACTGCAGGACACCTCTATATGTATGGACGCAGTGAACATATTACTAGTAACTG
Source organism: Limnodynastes dumerilii (assembly GCA_011038615.1). NCBI lineage: Eukaryota > Metazoa > Chordata > Amphibia > Anura > Limnodynastidae > Limnodynastes > Limnodynastes dumerilii. Next base: position 401,783 of record WWET01000830.1, read on the forward strand.
GGCTCTGTATTCATTTCTGTTTAATCCCTCTTTGCTTCTGAAGTCTGAGGCCCAGATGTGTGTTAATGTGTAACAGGTGAGCTCTAATCCTGGCTACACACTATAACATGTCCCTGGATCTCGGCATAACACTTTAATTATATAGGTCGGTGCCTATGCATTATCCCATTATCAGGCCAATCTACCTACAGCCCAGTGTCCATCCTAATTATATAATCATTTTTCAGTCAACTGAGTGATCCAATAATAAAGTGTCAGCGTCTATTTGAAGTTTTGTCCGACAATTCAATTGTTGGTGTACACTGCACAATAATCCGCTGTCAGCTATCCCGTTACTTGCTAAACCTCTGGAGCAGTCCTAGGATGGGTGATTGTTTCTAGCAGTTAGAAAGTTGTACTATGTACTAAGTATGGTCTGGAAGTGTTTCTTGTTTACCACTGCTCTTCTTTGGAATTGGTATGGAATGCACATAACAGCAATGAACTCCGTATTACCCATGTATATAACGGGGAAAGAAACTCGATGGAGAACAACATAGCACAGTCTAATTGAATACAATAGCTAATACAATTTCATCCTGGTGACATGGGGCCGGATCAGGGGACTTTAGCATGTCCGCGCCAAATGTTACATAACTCAGTTTCATGTGTTAGATACAGGGGTGGCCAAGCTCGGGCCTCGTGAGCTACCAACGGATCATGTTTTCCAGGTCTCCTCAGAGAGTCAGAGGTGAGATAATCACGATCAACTGTAGATTTTTTTGAATGTGTCAGTTAGTAATGAACACACCAACAAGGAGACCTGGAAGACATGGACCGTTGGTAGCTCATGAGGCTTGAGCTTGGCCATCCATGTGTTAGAAGATCCAAGGAAGGGGTCGGCCCTTCACTTCGCACGGCGTTGAAACACGCCCATGGTGTGCACACATGCCACTATTATGCGTCAATCATTGACACCACAGAACCTGTGTTCAAAGAGACAAAAGTGACTGTAATGCATATTATTTGTTCTATGTCAGCAATGCCCTTAACTTGGGTATGGGGCTCCGGAGAGCTCTTGAATGCCAATGTCAGAGTGACAGCAGCCACAAATAATCTCTTTCCCAGCAGACTGCATACCAGAGAACACTGAAAACATCTTCCATGTGTTGGGCACACACAACACAGCATGGACCTAAATCCAATGTGTTCTTGGAAGTAGGCCATATTTTCTGGACATTAGGATTCTCAGAGTTGTGTATTCACTTTCAATATGGAAGTGGACACACAAAGTTATGCCTAGTGTTTTCTAAATGTGACTGTGATATAAATTATCAGGTCGCTAGATTCTAGTGATGGCCCCAAGCAGTTGCTCCTATCCTGACAGGCGGCATAAGCACAATTGGTTCCGGAGGGATTTGCCAGAACTGGCAGTTGGCATGGAGCATGTGTGTGTGTTTCAATCACTGTCAGTTTGGGAATATATGTCAGTCTGTTTTTTTCTCCTTGTGAATCTTTAGAATAAATAGCAATGTTTTTCTTTCATATGATTTCTGTAAATGTTATGAACATGTTAACTAATCATTCATATTGTTAGTTTGCCACCTGTTCAATGGATAGGGCTGCGTTTTTTTTAAATAAAACCAAATGCGTGGCTTGTGTCTATTAAACTTTTGTCAGGCCATTACCAGACCCTCCAACATGACCCATTCCATTAGGTAAAATATAATCCGCTCCTGAGCTTCCAACTGTCACTCATCTGGTTTAAATGAATTACCGGTAACTGATATTTAAAAAATTATTTGCCTCTTCCACAAAGGTGGTTACCATAGTAACTCACAGTTGGAAACTGAGGAGCAGAGTACTTTGTACCTAATGGAATGGGTCATGTTGGAGGGTATGCATTACAATGACTCTAAGGGCCAGATTTACTAAGCTGCGGGTTTGGAAAAGTGGAGATGTTGCCCATAGCAACCAATCAGATTCTAGTTGACATTTTCTATTATATAAAAGAAAGTGAGAGCTAGAATCTGATTGGTTGCTACATTCAACATCTCCACTTTTCCAAACCCACACCTTAGTAATTCTGGCCCCAAGAGAGGAAACAAAGAATAACTGCTATGTCATAATCTTTGTCCCCTGAAGATAAAAATTTTTATGAATCCTGTAGTCTTTTTGCTTATAAATTGTTTCACTTACATACACTAAATATTATTATCCTTAAAAAAATAGGAATTTCATATTTTCATGAGGAAAGCTAGAGTCTTGGGACACCTTAATTGTTTGTGCAATAGGAGTTTTAGTGAGACAGGGTGCAGTTGGGTGCTTCTTATTGTCATTCACAGATTGTGTGGTATGAATAATGGTGGACTGGCATTTCATTCGCTCTAGTTTCCATTCATGTTCCATCCAGTCTTGTAGCTGAAGGCATTGTCCAGTTCTGTTTGTTCTGTGAAGATGTACATACAAAAAGGTGAAGGAATTTGAAAACTCAAAGACTCGTGTTCAGAGTACAGGACGTATAACATATACGTCCGGTGTGTAGTGATTTTTACTACTGCGCATGCGTAGTAATCTTTTTTGTTACTCTATGTATCTTTTTTCTTACGTAGATGGTGTAAATGCGGTCTGAAAGACCGCATTTACGCCATCTATGTAAGAAAAAGATACGTAGATTACGTAAAAAAATGACTACGCATCATGCACAGTAGTAAAAATCGCTACACACTGGACGTATATGTTATACGTCCTGTACTCTGAATACGGGCCAAAGATTGTAAAACCATTAATGGCTTTCCTAATAGATACGTGCTTAGTGGGCACAACTTTCTAGGGAAAAGCCAGGTCAAGACCTAGGAGGCTGCAAGAAGCCCAATGCAAGGCCCGAACCTTCTGAATGATCATGACACTTGTCCACAGTCCTGGGTTATGAACCTTTTCTCATAGTGCCCAAATCTTTGTCATAGGACCTTCATGATATGTCCACCACAAGAGCTGCACTAGCCACATACTGATGGGGGAATATTGTATTGTATTGTTGCTAGAAGTTGTGTAGGAATGTGACTTCCATCAGAAAATGGTCTTCATTTAATCATCTCTGACAACCCTATAACCTTATGTCATGGTCACTGTTTGTACAGGAAATACAAAATGAGAGGGACAAACAAATTCAGTAGCTATCAAAAAGAGCGATACTGTGTTTTAGCTCTTTCTAAAGAAATAAATGCTATTTTAACATTTAGCTTTAGTGTGGATGAATAAATCAGGTGATATCCTTCCCCAAGCTATACACACGCTGAGCTGTAGCTATTCTAGCAAGTTGTTATTCTGAAACTGTATTTCTGTGCATTTCTTTCCAGGCCAAGTCTCCAAGAACATCACTTCATCTCCCAGCATTGAGAGTTTGCCTGGAAGCCATGACCACACAGATTCACCTCCTCTGTCCGCAGGGAAGAAAGATTCCTTCTTCAGCACCATCTCTCGCTCACGGTCACACAGCAAATCCCAAGGAAAACGGGAATCAGTGAGTATCTCCCACAGTCACATTTTTTTGGCTGAAAAACTGATTTTAGAAGCTTTGCCACTTCTGTATTTTCTATTATTCACTATGCTTTTTTATATAAGACATATAAGTATATTGGCCCATATTCAGAGTACTGGACGCATAACATATACGCCCGGTGTTTAGCAAATTTTTACTACTGCGCATGCGTAGTAATTTTTTTTACGTAATCTACCTATCTTTTTCTTACGTAGATTGGCGGGGTAAGGTAAGTAAATGAGGAAGAGAGGGCGGGTTAGGCCTGTGGTGCTGCTGTGGATGGCCTAATTACACCTCTTAGCTGGCGTAACATTGTGTAATTACGCCGGCCACAGAGGGAGTGTAGGGGGAGTTCACCAGAGCTACGCTGGCCGTACTTACGGCTAGTGGGTCAGCGTAGCTCTGAGCCTAGGCTCAGTAAGGTGCAGATCTTGGGCAGACAGCATGAAAACAAACAAACAGACAGGTTAAGTAAGAAGGAGGCTGAAGGTGTAGTAAGGAGACACATGGAAATAAGTGAACTTAACATGGCATATGTAAAGTAGTTTATTCAGTATATTTAATTTCATTTACAGAGTGTATAGAAAATAATTGTATTGCTATTAGTAACTAGAGAATAGAAGGTTTAGTAAAGCATCATGATGTAATTACCCACTAATCAAGGTGTCAATCTGGAAGTGGATGCCTGGCCATTGGTTGGACATGTTATCCAGATAAGTGTACATACTGCACTGTGTTGAAAAAAAACTGCTTATTTAGTTTGCTACTTTTGTTCTGTATATTCACATTTTCAGACATCTTAATAAAAATTTCACATGCAGATGATTCCAAGTCATTTATAGTCAGTAGATGGCAACAGAGAGCTCTCCTGTCGTGTTTTGTTGGCTCATCACTGTGATGTGTAGATTATCACAGGTAAAAAGATTCCAATGTAGAGGTGCCCTGTAATAATATTGGAACATCAGTGAGGGGGGCCTTACATTTATAATTTAGTCCTATATGATTGTATGCACAAAAAATAAGACATAACATTATTTTTAGGTTGGGGGGACATAGAAATGTCCAGTAACAGTCCAGTCTGCCCTATTAAAAGAAAAATTTCAAGGTGCCACTAACCTAGCAGTCACGTTTTTTAAGTAGTTAGTTAGTCAAGTGAATTAATAATCATTTGGGTCAGGACCTAAACAATACACATAAATTCAGAGGGAAAAAAATGACATATTGATCTTTTTGTTTATGATTTTTTATAAATACTTATTGCTACTTTAAAGTTGACCTCTTTTATTAAAATAAATAAAGCCCTTAGGTGTCATCCAACTAAAATAAAAATACTTCTCGGGGGTGCACAGGAACCCCCTGACCTAGGAACAAGAAGACAAACAAAAGAAAAGATTGTAGAACATGGAGCTATAACACTAGCGCTGTAGCTCCTTATCAGAATATATGCAAATAATCGATTGCTGCTGTGTCCTCCAACCCCCTTGTAAGCCAGAACAGCGCCTCTGATCTGCAGTCACCTGCCCAGCCAGGCAACATGACGAGTGAAGTATTATTAAGTTGAGCCCTCAAATTAAACTTGCAATCCAGTGAGAGCAGTAAGTTATTTAATGTCTTCTTAATTTGATTAGCAGCAGCTTCATAATTAATGGGATTTAAACAGCATTTCTTATGTCCCTATGTTATGATATCCATGATGGTTTTTGGCTGTCCACAAAACCCCCATCCCCCTTCCGTAGCAAGGATTTGAAAAAACCCCTTTAAAAATCCTGCATTTGCTACTGCTTCTGCAACTGGACTTTTATTCAACTTTCAAAGCTATATGACAAGTTACCAAAAATGAAGTATGTCTCACTCCTCCTCTCCAGGATCCCTCCTCCATCTCCACACCTTATCCCAGATTTTTCATTTGCTGTATCTTGGTTTTCAGGCTTCCAGATCCTTGTGGCACAATGGCTTTCTGGCTAAGGATGCTGAAGTGATCTTACTGTGGGTCACATCAACACAGCACAACCTCTCCCCCAGCAGCTCCTGGGTGTAAGGAGGACCATGATCCACAGCACCCCTCTAAGAGTACTGTGGAACCCTTGTGAGAGTGCTGCAAAACCCCAGGGTTCCTAGGTGCACATTTTGGGAACCACTGTAAAGGACCCTTCAAATTTTTTTGTTAGCCTCTATCACTTCAAATGGGAGGTTATTCCACTTGTAAAGTGCCCTTCCAGTGAATACATTTTCTCTGAACATATCACCCTTCAGTTTAAATGCATACCCCTCATGTCCTAATACATCTCTTCCTTTGAAGAATGCCACCCTTCTTATACCTGGTTAAAACCCTTTATATCTTTAAAAGCTGCTATCATATTGGCCCTCTCCGTTAGCAATATGTCTATAGTTCCTGTGAGCTCTAGTCATGTTTTGTAATTCATGTTATGTATTTTAGTTGGTTTTCTTTGCAAGATCTCTAATGTATTTAAGTTGTTTTGGAGATATAAGGGCTGATCCAGAACTATGCCCGCTGGCATAAATAAGCCTGCCGTACGCGTAAATTAGTCTAAAAACAGGCACTGCGCATGCGCATGGTGACTACTTCCTGTCGTAACTCTGTGTTGACTGTAGTTAAAAAATTGGTTGTCCGTAACAGTAATTACAGACGAAAGGGCGTGCCTTTATTACGATTGCCGTAAGTACGATGCAGTTACGAAATGTAGGAGGGGGAATGCATTTAAATCGTACGGTATGGGCGTGCTTAGGCTGTTACGAACATCGCTTAATTTACGACCAGACATACTTACGCTAGGAAAAGTTAAGGTCAAGCGTAAGGAAGAGAAATTACGGTTGACCTAGGGGAGTGTCCCGGGGGAGTGCATTGTATTTACACTGTGTGTAAATACGATCGGTGCTAGTGCGTAGGTCTGGATCAGGCCCATAGTCTCCTGAACTAAGCACAGTATTCAAGCTGAGACGGTACTAATGAGCTATAAAGTGGCATTACTACTTCTCTCTTTCTGCTACTTATTTCTCTCCCCGTGCAACCAATCATCCAACTTGCCTTTCTCGTTGTTATGTTACATTGCTCGGCTGCCTTTGTTTTTGTCACCTGCAATAGCAATTCCTAGATCCATTAACATTAATGCTATATTGAGCTTTTGGGGTTTGGAGCTTTAGCCTTTTCCGGCATTAAACTTGTTTAGTGATACAGTTGAAAAAGTTAATAAGATTAATTTGACTTAATCTCCCCTTCCCAGTGAATCCATAACGCTTGGGAACCTGTAAGTTGCTGTGATCTGACATAATTACGCTATCTACGTACCATTTTTACCACGTAGATTGCGTAAGCGCAGTCTAAAGACCGCAATTCCTGATATGTTTGAGAGACAATCATTTCATGCAATCCTGTGTGTAAAATTGTGAAGAAGCATTCCAAAAACTGTGTAAGATGGAGGTAAAATAAAAGCATGTTATATACATTTCTTCAGAAGTATCTTACAAGGAGTCTAGTGCAGAAGCAACTACAAGTATCTAGCCATTGCTAGCAAGGAAGAACAGTATTCACATCCATAGAGCAATTAAAAGATATGGCAGTAACTGTGCTCCAATTCATTCTCTACACTCCAACTAGCAATAATCCGCCTATAATCCCTGGCAAATGTGGCGTACCACTTCATCTATCTAGTATGCAGGGCTCTATTGCATCTGGAAAATCCCTTGTTAAGGAGAGGGAGAGAGAGAGAGTTTTTTGTCTACCAAATGCCAGTAACAAGTGCGGAATTGTGAGCATCAATATCAATTTCTTAAGCAATCTTCATGTTGAGAATAATTGCATTTTAGTAATTTGATTAAAAAAAGATTATTTTTGAATAGCTAATATTTAACACCTGCCAAGGTCATATTATTGTCAATTTCAATCATACTCTCTTTGACAACTAATTTTCTGAATGACAACAAATATTGGGCATCCGTTTACAGCTGTGGCTGAATCTAAAAATAAAGACTTACCATGAAATGTCATTTTAGGCTGTCAGCCAGAGAACAGAAAAAGCTGAAATGAAATAGGCCATGGTTGGGCCTGTGACAGATCACACAGCAGTTCACATAAGACATACAACATAGACCCCATAGAGTTCTTGTCAGATATGGTTGAGCAGAAAAAATATACATAAATATCATTCCTCTCTTCAGAAGCAGACATGATGTACAGCAAAGAAATACAAATTACAAATGAGTAACCATTGTTAGAGCAGTGTACTAAAGGGGAAAAATAAAATCGGTTTTATGCGTAGCATAATAAATCCTGACTGTTTGTTAAACTCGTGTAATGACTGATATCTGATGCTGATTATGGCACACAACCTGGTAATTACATTAAATTAGAAATCGTACTTGTAGATTTAGGCATCAAAATACAAATAAGCTACTACACATGCGTAGTAGCTCAATTCTTAAAACAACGTACGTAAGATGAGAACTACGTAACTGTGAATCCAGACCATCTTCTTTTCACAAATATACAACATATTAGATCTAAACATACTAGAAATGAAAGCATGTTTTTAGGCTAAACCAGGCCTGGCCAACCTGTGGCTCTCCAGGTGTGAAACTACAACTCCCAGAATGCTTTACCTGCTTAGGTATAGCTGATAACTGACAAAGCATGCTGGGAGTTGTAGTTTCACAAACACCCGAAGAGCCACAGGTTGGCCTAGCCTGGGCTAAACTATGTTACATAATTCATCTTTTTTTTTTTTTATCTATAGTTATAAATTGAATATGGAAGTGTTCTACGTGTATAATTCTTAATTGCTGGGGTATTCATTTTGTAAGCTTTAAAAAAAATTGTAATAACCCCCTAAAAAGTAGCTTCGCTCAGGTCATACTCTGAATGCTTAATGATCAAATCCAAATATGACTAAAACACAATAAAAAAATAACACACTTAATCCCAGCTAAAATATGTAGAAAGACTTTGCATCCATTTATAATTAGTTTCCATCTAATTACCATCATACAAAATGTTTAGGTTTGTTTAGAGTTCATTTCAAAAAAATATATGAAAAACAAAAGCTTCAAAATTAAACTGGAAATATTAGAATATAATTTAATAAAATATAAATATGCTGTATAATAATACTGCTCCATAATGAGGCTTTATGGTATTCTCATAATACTGCTCCATTTGCTCCAAAGATACTGTTCCATATTAGTCTATAAAAGGACTCTATATCCCACAATAACACAGCTCTGTCCATACTTGTACTCAAATTATCTGCCCTAATAGGGCTCTATATTCACCCCATTATTGAGCTCTATATTATATAGACTCTATATGATACAGAACCCAATTATGGGGTGAATATGCCCTATTAAAGCAGCTCTTATCTTTACCTCATGTTTATATCTCTTTCCACGCCTTAGCATTGTCTGTAGCTTACGTCACATCAGCACCACGCTGCTCGGAAACTTTTTCTCAGGAGCTACAGGCAGAGCACATGGACACAGACATTGTCTGGTGTGCCACCAGAGGACATTATTAGCAGTGGCACTCATATGGGTCTTCAGTGGCCCAGTGGCACATCTCCGAGGTTTGCTCATAAGGAAGTTCTATTTGACGTTCATATAATTGTTAGGTGTTTTTTTTTCTTTACAGTATACTCTACAACTTTATATTAATGTTAAATATTAACTCTAGTTTATACCCAGTGTTTTTCTGTTACTCATGTCATGGTGTACAGTAGCTTGCCATAAAAGCTTGAAATCTCCTGGGGGGGTTTGTTATAAAATTTACAGAGCATAGAAGCTTTTCTTTCATCAAGAAGCCTGAAAACATAATTTAATTCCAATTTAATTAGCATTTTTGGCAATCTAGTGCACAAAAGCTTGATTTAACATAACATTTTGGAAGATGTTAGTTTTGTTGTGGATATGTGCCATTTCCTGTACAGAGAGAAGCATTGTGACGACTTCAATAGTAGTAACTTGAGTAACAAGAATTTTAAAGTCACAATTTCTGCGTGTTTTGTTTTCACAAAATGTATGTGAGCCAATTGGATAGGTAGTGGTGTGAGTCATTTACAGTTCTTAGTGCTGATGGACCATGTTCATACTTCAGATAGCTTTTAGTAGGTGTGGATAAGCATGCATCCGCACCTAACTTAAAGCTCCCTCCCACATCCCCACCCCTTAAGTGTGCCTTAAGGCTTCCCTAACTTCCTGTTAGGGAAGGTGTTTTCCCCTACCCCGCCCTCCCCAGCTCCTTTGCATGCCTCCCCCCACCCACTTTACTTAAAACCTCCCAGAGGCTGCCGTGGCACTTCAGAAACTATGATCAGTCTTTAAAGACAGCCCGTAGTCAATCTACATACCTAAATGGTACGTGGATTGCGTAAATATCCAACTACGCATGTGTAGTAGGTCATTTTTTTTAAAAGACCGCGCTTAAGCAGGTGCTTCTTAAGTGTGAATACGGTCCGCTGGGCCTAACCATCTCCCATTTCCAGCTTGGGGCAGCTCTGATGTTTTGTTTACTTATTACATTTCTCCACTATATATCCGAAGCCACTCTACATAGCGCACTCATCTCAATGCAGGACATTGGTTATACAATTTGTGTACGATCGTGTGTATAATTTTACAGCCTCGTTTTTATGATTATCTGTCAGTTGTGGGACTAATCATTGGTTTAGACATTAATATAATCCCATTTTATTTTACAATAAGTAATAATGAAACTTTCCTCCACATTTTTACTATATCATTTGAGTCTACAAAAATCATGTGCAATCTCTAATTGTTAGATGATATATTTCTCACACTAAGTAAATTATCTTTGTAAAGTTAGTTTGCCCATATGGGCTACCTTTTTTGTGCTGTCTGACCCCTTGGTTTTATCTCTTATATATCACCATCCTAACTGGGTGCTTAGGTTGCCTAACAGAGAAATCAGCCCTGTTTTGCTGGGTTTGGTTATCTCTTTCTAAATGTTCTATTGCACTTCATATTACATCATGATTTTACTTTAACAAATCCAGCAATATTTTTAATGCAGATACATCTTATACGTCTTAAACCCATTTCACATCACCACAAAAAACCATGGCCCAGATCCTTACCCACGCACGCCTTACGTGCGTGCAAGGGTCAGAACGTACGCTAGCGTAGCGGGGAGTGCACCCCCCCACTTCACTTACGTGTCCAGATTCCTACCTTAAAATGTATGACTAGAACCATAATTTACATGTCTATCTCTCTACGGCAGAGATACGACAACTGTAAATTAGGGGACAGCCCCTTTTACGTAACATAGTTTTTACGTAACATAGTTACGTATGCCGGGCCCTACGCTAGCACGCACACCTTACAGGACAGGGTATTAGACAATCGGTATGCGTAATTCCCCGGAAGTACGTAGATGAGGATCTACCCCCATGTTTTTGACCAAAACCCCAGGTCTTGGCTGAAACGCAGATTTTTCTGGTGTTGTATACTGTCTCCTCTGCCTCGACTTGGGTCTAAAGATCCGGGAATTGAACCGGGAAAAGAGGTGCAATGTGGAAGGTGCCACACGAGTTTTTCAACCTGGTTCTCAAATAAACAAATCTGATTGGAGGGATTTGTGTGCTATTGCCATAGCATAGTACACAAATCTCTCCCCGGGAGCCACGTGCTACCACTCACACTGTCAGAGCAGACCCAGAATTTCAAGGCTCTGACCTGGGAATTTCCCGCATCAGAGCAGGACTTAAAACATATTTTTCCTTTTTTTTAACACTAAATCACCCGGGTTATTGCGCTGTGGTGATGTGAAAGTGGTATTAGAACATGACCTTGACAGTCACTAGAAGGCCCATTAACACAAATTCCTTACACTGCACTTTCTATATTGCTTTGACAGTGGTAGGAGTCTTATGCATTAACACTGTGTTATTACTACAACCAAAGAAAGTCTTTTAGCTTCAATTCAACTCCCAGAAATGTTTCTGAACCTTAACACAGAACATGAAAGCATTAATTGAGGCTTTATCTTGAATGTTTTCCATTACAGTAAAAAGGCATTGCTTCTCTACATGGTAATTATTGTCTTATAGTATGGTGTGACGGGCAGGAAAAATACGGCATGCAATGTAAACATAATATCACTTATATGTAGAGTGTTGAAACAATTTAGCTTACATTTTACATTTATAATATCCCTTATAAGCACGCAATCTTATACTGTTTTTTCAATCCTTGTTAAATGACCTTAGAATGCTATTGTTATATAACTTCTGGAACTCCATTGCGCTTCAAACACATTATGATTAGTATTTCTATAAAAAAAACAAAAACCTTTGTGTTACTCATTAATACCCAGTGGTTCTAGTGCAAAGCATACGTTTTGAAGCATTAAAGAATTCCCTACTTACAGAATATTACAAAATGCATATACACTAGAACAGATATTGCCCACTATAGTAGACTGTTCACTTTAGTGTGTGATTATGATGACAATAAACTATTAAAGCAACCCTCATAAATTCATGCATCAGTTAATGAACCACACATTTTTTCTCAGCTGTAATGCCCTGAATTTTGTCTCATATTATGGATTGCTGTAATATATACTGTATGTATTTTGCCAAGACATTATATAATAGTTACAATCCAAATCATTAGTATGTCCCATTGTTTTATTTATTTATGTTTGTGTGTGTGTATGTGTATATATATATGTGTGTGTGTGTGTGTGTGTGTGTGTGTGTGTGTGTGTGTGTGTGTGTGTGTCTGTCTGTGTATATATGTATAAACAAATCATCTTGATCTGGCATGTTGTTGGGCTGTGGGGTGTTTTATGATTTAGGTGGACACTGTAAATGTTTTGTTTGTTATTACTCTAAAAAAAATAAAAAACAGTCTCCATGTTGAATGCCCCATCCCCTGAGATGTCACCATTTTGTGAGTGGCAGCAATTTCACTCCATGATAGCAATGAATCTGTATTGCTGTCTGTATTGCTTGAGGAACACACCCATTACGACGCCAACCTTAACGTTCTAATTTCATTGCTTTTTGCTGCCATTTGAATGGTGAAATTTCAAAGGTCTCATTTATTTTTATTTTTTTATGTTAATGTAGGAAGATAGGTTAATAGGTTAAATAGATATCCCGGGAGAGCCAGCAAAGCTCCCACAAGCCCCACCAGCCATCAATTACTACAGTAATCCCTAGTGTTACTATGGATGTGCGGGGCTTGATGATGTCATCAAGTCCCGCTCATCCCCTGAAACGCTAGAGATTACAGGAGTGATTGAAAAGCAGGGCCAGATTAACAGTGGGGCTAATGGGACTGCAGTCCCAGGCCTCTATCTGAAAATAGGCCGGCACATACTGCAGATCTCCATGTCTTCCTGGGTCCTTGATTATTTTTATCCTCAGGCCCACATGGCCCTCAATCCAGACCCTGTACACAGGTTTAAGCTACCCCCCCCCCCACTAAGCTTCACATACACCATAATTTGTGTTCTTTTAGGAGCAGAGCCGGTACCAGTGGGGGAAGGAGTGCAGCATAGCTGTATCATTGGTTCCCCTCCTGGAGCAATGCATTATTCCGTGGGTGTTGGTTTGGCAGCTGTCTTATTGACTTTTTGAAGCCAGGCCTATAGCAGCCACAACCATAGTGGCTACACCACTGCTTATGGTAGCAGCATGATATATAATAGCACAGTAGTATTATAGTAATTTAGATAATAGCACAGTAGTATAGTATATAATAGTACCTTTACATTACTATCTGTAATATTTGGTCTTTTCCCTGAGCTCTCTATGTCTGCAATAAGCTTGTATGTTATTGAAGTAGGTGCCTTATATAAAGAAAAGTTAGATTATAAACACAACTGGGGGGCGAGCAATTAAAGACATAGTTCAACTGTTTTCTATTGATTTGTAGGAAGAAGATCTTGAAGCTCAAATTTCGTTCCTCCAAGGACAACTAAATGATTTGGATGCAATGTGTAAATACTGTGCAAAGATCATGAATACTCACCTGGGTAAGTAATAGTCTCATGTAATTTAATATATAACATGATACGTTTCACAACACATTATTGACATGCAGACAGCTGACAGCTAATTGTGGGCTGTCTCTATTTAAAAAATGTATTTATTTAGAAGCATTCAATAATGAATATGTAAGTATGCTGAAAGATCTATTTTCCAGCAACTTACCCATTCATTGCATTCCGACATTTCTAACCCGGCACCCAAAGCAAGACACCGGCGCAGCACCCGCAGCGAGACCAGACCGGACAGGTGAGTAATGTTTGTGGGGAGCCTAGAGGGGGACTGTTAGGGTTAGAATATGGGAAGTGGAAGAACCACAGTAGGGTAAGTTAGGTTTAGGCTGCAGGGAAGGGAAGGGAAGGGAGGGTTAGGGTAATGGAAGGGGAGGGTTAGGGTAATGGAAGGGGAGGTTAGGTTTAGGCGGAAGGGAAGGGAAGGGAGGGTTAGGGTGAGCATTAGGATAAGGGTTGGGGAAATACTCATCCATGGGTCTGTTCACTCATCCCTCTCTGTTGGGGTACTGACAGTTATTTTCTGTCCCTTGTCGCAATATCCTTGTAGGAAATGGCCCTGTTGAAATAGGGCCATTTGAAACAGTGAAACAAACCCCTTAATTTATTTAATAGACTGTGGAACTGTACCCACAATACATCATATAAAGCACATGGACTGAGTGAAATCTACAGTACCAGATGAATTGTTATGAACTGTGCCTGCACATTGCTTGTAGAAAGATATTGTACTGTTGTGTTAAATAAAGTTTTGCACTGTTGAACTGTCTCCTGATTCTGGAGAAATTACATGATGGATCTAACTCTGTTATGCTGACCACAGACCACATGTAACACTAACAATGCAAGTAAATAATCCTGATTATGAATGGGATACACAGTATATTCTGTTTTCAATGATATGTTAGTGTTCAATCATGTTTTACAATTCATAATAAACATTTTCTTTCCATATATTTCCATAAACAAGGTGAACAAGATTTTCTATATTTTTCCTTGCTGTGTGTCTGACAGATGCTGTAATTTGCCTATCTCCATTACTCACTAGTTCAGTTTTCCTTCAAAAAATGTCTGTTACTATGGAAGTCCACTGAACATTTAGCTTGGCTGCAAATTAGTACTATAAATTAGACAAAGCGAACGTTTGCGTAGGATTATTTGTTTAAAAAAACAGCTTAGCCCTTTTGGGATTTATGATTAAGAAACTTCGAAACTGCTAATAAAATCACTGATTATTTGTTTATCATAAATGAAGATATTATTTTTCCTTGCTATTTATTATTTTTTTATTATACTGTTATACCTATATTTTAATTCTGTTTCTAACAGTACAGATACTAATTAGCTTATGTTGTAGGGAACATATTTAGTTTTATTTGCTTTTACTAAACCTTTAAGCTGGGTACACTCTTGACCAATCCTCTTTGGCTCCAACTCCAGACCAAACAGTTTTTACAATCCTACAGCAGACCAAGGGCCCAGATACAAGACCCAATCCATGATACACCCTTATTCTAATTTTACAGCAGAGCATTGACCTGATCTGCTCACCTCACACACTCTTCCAATTTTCACCTTTCAATCAGTACTGTATGATGTCAGAAGAATTGGACAAAGTGGTCACAAGAGCATCTCCACTTATATATTGTATGAATTAATGTCACATGAGTCTCCTCATTTTTTTCTTTAAGCAGGTATAACAATCATTTCATTTCAGTCACAGATTCAGATCATAGCGCAACCCTGGGATCCGGGACATGCACTCTGAGGGGCGTGTTAGGGGAGTGGAGGGAGGTAGCCAATGTACAGTAAGGGCATGGTCAAGGCAAGTGCACCCGATCCTGGTCAGAATGCAGACCAAAGGTCCTAACAAAGGTCTGTTATGTTAAAACATTTGCACCGCATATACGCAATATACGTATCGCTCGCTGGTAAACAAGATGCCATGTATCACAGTTCTCACTCTGTTCTATTAGTCTTAATCATGTGCTGCTAGGTTACAGATGGTTTTTATCGCAGCAGTTTTCCGCTGTGCTCTGAGATTCACCTTTCCCAGTAAATGTCCATCACAGATTATGCATTTATTTACAAGGGTCATTCCTATTTTCATGCTCTAAATATGACACTGTAAAACATTTGCCCATAGATGGAGCATAGGCATAGCTCACAGGGTGACCACATTATTTTGAGCGTGTTGTGAACATTCCTTTGTTGCTGTAGTCATTTCTGGGAACATCTCTAAAGGTATAACACCATTTTTGTCTTTGTACTAGGAAGCACGGCAGACATTATAATGAAAACACAACCTATCCACTGTAATACAAACTCATATTTTCATTATACTTTGAACTTTGAGCAAATATACAATTTAATGATAAATGAAAGATTTTATTATACTACCATAAGATGCCTTACCTAATGGCTTTATGTATCCAATTTATAGTGTCATTTTTTTAAATATATGTTTTTATTGGGTTAAAACCATTAGCAAAATATGAAAACAAAGCTAAACCTTTTAGGTTGGCGTCCAGAACATTAATTTTCCCAGGCATTAACTTACCGTATTTTTCGGACCATAAGACACACTTTTTCCCCCCAAAAAAGTGGGGGGAAAAGTGTGTGCGTCTTATGGTCCGAATACTCACCTTGGGGTATGAGCAGGTCCGTCGGGACCCGCTGCGCGGGGGGGCTGAGGTGCATCCAGGCACTCATCCCCCCGCTCCCTGGCTGTCAGCAGTGAAATAAACGCTGCTGTAAAAAAAATGTAAGGTGCTCTCATCACTCTGATGAGAGCGCCTTACACCGCTTCACAGCGGCGTTCATTACCGTTATTTCTGCTCTGCCTGTCACACAGGGCAGGCAGAGCAGAAACAATGGTAATGGACACCGCTTCATAGCGGCGTCCATTACTGTTCTCTCTTCTCTGCCTGTACTGTGTGACAGGCAGAGTAGTGCAGCAGCTCCTCCCCCTGACACTGGAGTGACCTGAGGTCACATCAGCGTCAGGGAAGACCGCGGAGGAGAAGCAGCAGGCGGCAGAACGGGACACTACAG
>WWET01000830.1:427267-445968 GCA_011038615.1 Limnodynastes dumerilii
ACAAAATGATGTGAGGTTTCTTAATGAAACAAATGTAATGTACATCTATACCCTAAAGAAATATCTTATTACGATATATTTTAATTTGAAATAAGTTTTTATTTGAAGGTTTTAAAACAATATATTTGCATGTTTGCAGTTTACAGGAAAAAAATGTAACAGTGTGAAGGTAAATTGTATTACTTTGATAGTTATAATTATTAAAGCAGAAAATGATGTTTCAGTGTGCATGTTTCTCAGATGGCTGGATTTTGCAGCCTGGGGCCTTACTTTGTTACTCATATTTCAAGTCAGTAAGCCGTAACTAAACAGATGGACAAGTGTGCCAAAGCTTTTCGGGATTATTAAATTTTAAAAATATTTGCACCTTGAAGCATCTCTTGTGATGCTTTAGTCTTTTTCTACATAAAGTTAATGTGTGTCCTTCTCCCGCTTTACAGTACTCTTTACCTGCCCTCCTCTACCCCATCATTACCACCCCTCCTCCTCTTTGTTTTTCTCCTTCCATTCTCTCTCCACACCCACTACTTTTACTGTTTCCCCTTCATTCAGTGTCTTCTGCCTATCCCGTCACCTGCCTAGATTGTAAGTTATCACAGAGTACTGTATGTTTTCCTCCAATGCAGCTACTCTGAGTTTCCACTCTATGTAAAAACAATGTGAAGAATAAGTTGAAGGAAATATAAGTACAATGCCCACAGGCCAAAAAGCAACATGGAAGAGGATTGTTTATGTTTTGGGGCTGCTGTACTTAACTGCTTTCAGGCACCCCATACTAATGATAGCTATATAAAACAATGTGTCCTTGTAACTAATGGGCCGCATGGTGACTCAGTGAGTTGCATGGTGACATCACAGTTCAATTTCCGGACTAGGCCTTGTCTGTTTAGAGTTTTTATGTTCTCCCTGTGTCTGTGTGGGTTTCCTCCAGGCACTCTGGTTTCCTTCCCACGCAAAAAATAAGCAGGTAGTTTAAGTGGCTTCTTACTAAAATTGATGTGTGTGTGTGTGTGTGTGTGTGTGTGTGTGTGTGTGTGTGTGTTAGGGAACTTAGAATGTACCACCAATAGGGTGGGTGACTGAGGTAATAGTGAAATATACTCTGTAAAGCACTACACAATCTGATAGTGCTATATAAAAACCTGTGAATAAATAAATAATGTTGACTTTGATCAAATTTACGTTTAGTCATATTTATTTACAACACTAATTTGTGTATCTGTATGAACAGAACTAAGCGTAAAAAGCCACATGCTTTCAGCTGTAATTAGGAATGACCATTGTATTTGACTCTGTTGCAACTACTGTTGAAAATGATCAATATTTAGGAATTTATTGGCTGTTGCTGTGAAGGAATCTGCAACATCATTAGTTTCTTCATGATTTTGGGTAATAATTGTCATTTTACAGGATTTACAATCTGGGCATTAAGCACGGGCATTCTTTTTTGTGGTTTGCTAAATGATCAACATTTAATGGAAAATTAATTACACATAAAAAGTTATTAAGTAACAAAAATAGGAAACACAAGGAGACAGTTACGTTCTCGTTGTTTTTGTGAAATATAGGTCATATTCAAGATGTCGTCTTACAAGAAAAGTTAGAAAGAGAAGATAAAATCCAAGTATCTCTAGCAGTGCTGAAACAGGTAATGCTTTACTATACTTTTATATTCATCTCATTTATTGTAGTATTTTTTGTGTTCTGCAACATCAAGAGCTAGATTTACTAAGCTGCATAAAACGAAAAATGGGGATGTTGGCTATAGCAACCAATCAGATTCTAGCTCTTACTTTTCTATTTCATACTATAGAATGTCAGCTAGAAGCTGATTGGGTGCTATGGCAACATCTCCATTTTTCCTTTTCCACAGTTTAGTAAATCTGGCCCTATGACTGCTTTTTTTTATTACACTGTCATATTGTCCATAGAGATTATAAAACAGAAACTCTTAAATACTGTTCATTGTTTCCACATTTTTGTATGCTTCATGTTGTGGCCAGGTATGACTGTCCTGTAATAAAGATCCCTAATAAGAGTAATCTAGCCTTGCCATTAGACAGATAGGACTCTTCTGCACAACCCTGGTAAAATGGGTAAAGCTCGGAGGGATCCCATGTCATTTAAATTATGCACACATCTACCATGCACAGCAAAACTCTTCCTTGCATTGCCCCTAAGGAGTACTGTATCATAAGAGTTGTCCTAGCTGATTCTTGCTGTTGATATGCTGGTTGTTTGGATTCCTACTTGCCTTAATGTTTTTTTTTTTTTTTGCATTATGTAAACCATATATTCACAGCCATTGAAATGTTCTCCTCTAATTCAATAATCATCTGTTTATTCAGCCTTTAAGGTTTATCCCACTGATCCTCAACCTATTAGACTACATTGTACAAATACCCCCTCAAAGCTCACCAGTCTGCTAGACTGCATTGTCTTTTTTCTTGTCTTCCATATGGCCCTTCTATTTTCTGCTTGATTACTGAAAAATACATTAAGGCATTTCATTTTTAATAAGCATGATAAAATATTTGCTTGTTGGCATAATTGTTATAGTAAATTGAATCAATGTAGATTTAAGTATCTGTATGTATTCCATTTTAAATAACACCTTATTGTTATGCACAGTGGGCCTGATCCAGAGGTACGCCGATGCGCTGTGCTTACTAAAGCACATCGTATCGGCGTTCACTTACCCTGGCACTCCCCCTGTGCGGGCTAGCGACGGCGGGCGTTATTCTGGATCAGGCCCAGTGTCCGTTAGTTGCTGTTTCCTGATGATTGCGCTGTCCCTATTTATCCATATATGTAAAGCTCTTTGGACAGCCAGGAAGAGAGCTTGATTATTGGGTATGTGTCCAGAAAGTATCATAAAATATAATGTCATCCGCAACCAGGTAAAGGACATTCTGAAAGGATCACTGCGTTTTAACCAAAGCCTGCTTGAGGCTGAAGAAAATGAGGAGATTTCCATTATGGATGATCATTACTGTACCAGTATGCAAAGAGAAAAGGGGGATGATGATGTCTTAAAGGAGATGGAAGAGTCAGTACCTCATAATACAACAGTGCAGTCACAGGAGGTAATTTATGCTCTTATACTAGTGCATTATTAGAATAAACTAAAACATTCATGTGCTTTGCCATCATATAACTGTCAGGCTGTGCCAGGTTATCGTTGCCTTCCATACTCATCTTCTGTGTGTTTTTCTTTTTTATTTTAATACGAATGTTTACAAATGTGCTTTTTCGTGCAGTCAGTCTGAATGTTTTCATTCCAATAAATAAAATAGTTTAAAACATATGACAAGCACATGCATTTTATTGCACTCCTCTCCTTCATGTCAGTGTAGTCACCCTGGAAGTTCCACACTGCAAGCATGCAGGAGCACTTTGATGTTATTTTTGCACCTTTACCAAGAATTGGTTAATGAATTAAACTCAGCCCTGCACAACGTCACCACTACCTTTCTTCACATAGCATATGAACAATATTTCCCTGTAGATTACAGGGATCAGATGTAGGAAAATATGTGGAAAGGAAAACCAACTCTTTCACAAGGGATTTGTTTGCATTCACTGTTTGGAATGATGAGCTACTATTAAAGCCCTGTTCAATATCATTCGAATACTCTTCCCATAGAAAAGGTACTATTCAGAGCTCTCACCAAAGGCCCACATATACAAAATGTCTTTTGAAAGGTTATAGGGAGAGGGGGCCGCTGTCCGATTTATTTTCCATAATCCCAGTAGTTGCTATGACCAGATTATTCCTCCCAAATAAAAAAATGTATTCTAGAAGTTACTGGAAGTTTCATCTGAATTAGTTAACTGGATAGAGGTGGTGGGATTGCCCCATTTACTCAGCTGTGGCAGAGCCATGAAATCTGTGACCCATTAGATGTGCCTAACATCTGTGTTCTGAGAAGCAGTCAGATTGTTACACTCTGCAGGTTCATCCTGGCAGAGTGTGTGTTAATTTCT
Organism: Limnodynastes dumerilii; assembly: GCA_011038615.1. Classification (NCBI taxonomy): domain Eukaryota; kingdom Metazoa; phylum Chordata; class Amphibia; order Anura; family Limnodynastidae; genus Limnodynastes; species Limnodynastes dumerilii. The sequence continues at coordinate 431,255 of WWET01000830.1, forward strand.
TGCAAGTTCTATGTGTCTGATTTTCTCCCAGCTGCTGGTCATAATGTTATGAATATCTGCGGCAAGGTACAGATTGCAGGTAAAATACAGACAGGCAAGACTAAGACAGACAAGGTAAATGTTAGGGTGTGACACACAGTAGCACCAGGATGCGAGGTCTACCTTCGGGTGGTGTTCACCATTGCCCCTGGTGGTGGGGTTTGGCTTGGCTGCGCCCCAAGTAGTAGGTCGCGACCCCTGGAGTACCGTGTGTGGAGATAGGAGAGAATACACCCTTAGAGCAGACAGGTAAGGAGCAACTGTGGTACTATGTACCATGAGATAGTGCACAGTAAAGGTAAATTGAGGCAAGGCACTATGTGCCAGAGGTAAGTACTGCACAGGTAGATAAACAGAGGAGTGTGAGGAGAGAGGCAGCAGGGTCTGACCTGAGTCAGACAGGTGAGTGTAAGTCAGAGGAGTGTGAGGAAACAGGCAGCAGGGGCTGACCTGGAACAAACTACACAAAACACTGAACAGACACAGCAGACTAGGAAGTAACAGACGGGACTGACAAGACAGATTAAACTAACCAGGGCTCTCACACACACAAGCAAACAGCAGAAACCCACAAGGGGTTAACAGAAACAGTCAGACAGGATAAACCAGGTAAATACAAATGGGACTGAACAGCAAGGTGGGAGATGGAGGGAATGGAGACACAAGGTATGAGGCAAGGTACCGGGCAAGGACAGAACTGGGGCACTCAAGAAAGCAAGAAGCAAATAGCACAAGGCAAGAGGTAACAAACAGAAAACTGGCACAGAGACACTAGGAACTAGAATCTATGACCAGCCCATGCTACTTGCACTGGAGGCTATTTAAAGAACACTCCCCCAATAGCTGTGGAAGCCAGACACACCTCCAGGGACAATTAACCTGCAGCTGGGAGAAAATCAGACACATAGAACTTGCAAGAAATTAACACACACTCTGCCAGGATGAACCTGCAGAGTGTAACACAGATGAAGAGTTACATCGGATCCATTTTTGAGAATGTGAACAAGATCCTAATTAGATTGTGTCTGGATCTACGATTAATACATGGGTGGGGATCCACCATAAACATTCCTCAAATGACTTCATTTACTGACCATATTCACACTTACGTAAGTGCAGAATCTCCATGTATATTTTTATGATCAGTTAAACTGCACATGCCAACAACCCAAATATACACACAGAACCCATGGCTGACTGATTCACATGGAATGAGTCCTGCAAGTGTGGCTAGAGGGGCAAGACACTTAATGCAAATGAGCTGCACACAGGCTACTATTGTACAGTGTGGTCGTTCCAACATAGGTTAGGACTGATTCAGTAGGAGTGCCTTGCATAAACTAACCTACGCACTGGAAAATTTAAGGTAGCCCTCGACCACTCGTAAGGTTGATTAACCATATTGTTTAGTGTGTGGCCATGCATCTTCTCTCTACTTAGTTGAGGCTACACCTGCTGTGTGTTTTTATTCAATAGATGTGTTTTTTGAAATGAAACAAATAAAGGCTTGTTTTTAAAAATCCTATGATAATTTTATCTTGTGTGCAAGACTTTAACCTTGTAATGGTAGCCATTATTTTTAAGGGTTTTTTTTCACTTAAAGTTTTGGCCAAAACACCATTAGATTTACTTATTTAACTGTATTGGTTCTTTGTGTAATTTATCTTATTTAAATGTACGTTTTTAAATGTTTATGAGTATACCATATGCATTAATGTGTTTTGTTAAGTATGTCATTATTACATATGTTAATGTTAATATAATTAAAATTATATAATTAAAATATTAGGGGATAGTTGCAGAGACGGGTATAGTGGAAAAATCTGTGGAGAGGCCTCAAGTGTAATAGACGGTGAAAAAAATTTTTTATTTAAAAAATGCTGCAAAGTTAAATAGTTTTTTATATTGTTTGTAGCACATGTGCATGGAAAAAAGAAAGTGCTATACTCTGGGACCCTTAAAAAATCCACAAATTTTTATTATTAGTAAATAACACTAAAAATGTATTAAATACAATAGTACATTTATAACAGTCAAAATAACAAATTAATACAAAAAAGAGCCTTTGCCAAGTTTCCTTTGTAATGGGAAATTGATGTCGTCTAAAACAAAATGAAACGAGGAGTTCAGGTTTAAAATTAAGCTTTTCAGTTTTTATATTTAAAAAATATTCTTCAGGACTCCAGTAAGGGGTTCATTAACTGAAACCTTGTTGTCTACCATTCTTTATAGTGCATTATAGCTATTTACACTTGTGTACAATTCTGCTGGTGGTATGGTATTATTTATATTTATCTCTTTTATTCGTTACATATATTTGAAGTTATTACTAAAATAAATTTTTATTCACAGGGCCTTCCCCCCCGACATTAATCCAGCCCTGCTAGCACTTCTTAGTATTTGTATTATTCTGGCGTAATAGGGAAGAACATGTCAAGAAGACATATGGTATTATGTGTAAGGTCATTATTAGAGCAGGCTACTGATAGTATGATCTGTCATCATTCATATAATCAGCAGCAGAGGAAAGTTGGTGAAAACATGCTTTATGTCATTGTGAATTTCCCAAATCTGAGATAGGCTCCATATTGAACGTCTGACAAATCTACATCAAAACATCACATATCATAACATACAGTATGAACTGGCTTGTCTGTGGCTTATTATTTCTCCTCTTTCCTTGCTAAACCACATCAGAGTTTATGTTGATTCTATGAGCAGTATGTCCACAGATCCTCTGGGCAAGCCCTTTATTTTTCCCTGGATCACAGCCAACATTGCACAACTGGCTAGTGGCCAGTAATCACTTTCACATGTTAAAGATGTATTATGTTAGTTGGAACATAAACAGTAATACAGTGTGGTTTTAGTTGAGCCACATAATAATAGGATGTGATCTTTAAAAGGATTATTCTGATGCATGTTACAATATGGGAAAACAATGTATACAGTGACTGAGCCTGTGACGTACAGTATATATAATATGGATTTAGTTACAGTGTCTATAACTGCTTATCTGCATAACTGTCATGCTTGGTGGAGTTTGTGAAACAGCTCTCCTGGCTATTGAGTATAATGCCTCTTCTTTACAGGCTCTTATTAAGGCATTAATAGACAGAATTATTATAGTTATTATAGTTCAACTATATATCAGGGTTGCCGACTCTCCCGGAATGTCCGGGAGACTCCCGAAATTCGGGCAGTACTCCCGGTATCCCGGGAGAGTCAGCAAATCTCCCGCAAGTGACTTGAGGCCCGTAGCCTCAAGTCCTGCCCCCTGCCTAGCAACACTAGTATACAAGTGTTGCTAGGCACAGGAAGGGACTTGACGCAATTTGTGGCATCAAGCCCCGTTCCGACCCCTATTTCAAGTGAAAACGGGTCAGTATGAGCCAGGGGCGGAGCCTAATTACGCTATTTGCATAACCCGCGTCATTAAGCCCCGCCCCCTGTATGCGTCGCTAGCTTCTCTCCGGGATCTCCTGGAGAGAAGCTGCCAAAAGTCGGCAACCATGCTATATATCACACAACAAGAATAAAGGACAGAGGATTTGGTTGCAACATGCTGGAGTCCTTTACAACAGTTATCAGCAACATAATCCTACCTGGACCCTGATTACACACATGCAGGAGGAGAGTGGAGCTGGAGATTTATTAATTGTACAGTCTATCCCGGCTTCCATGTAAAATGGGGATGGTGTTTTAGGTGGGTAAGTGCTTACCATCCTCCTTCCCGGCATGGAAGTTAGGATCCAGCGGGGATCCAGCTTTAGCCGTCTGAATCTGGTCCTGAGAGAGGGTGCAATGTTTTGTGTTTAGTTGATAGCGTAAAGTTGTAAATCATAATACAAACATTTCACAAAGAACCTGCTTATCTAATGTAATGTCTGTGGCAATTACATTATTACCAGTTACTCACTTATATTTTAGTTTAAGCCTTAGTCTGTCAATCATATTAATAGCAAATATAGTGTTTTCTTAGCTATCTGGTTAAAGGCAGGTTTGACTTGAAATTTTATCCCTGCAGTGTAACTAAGTTTTGCTGAAGTTAAGATTAGTTTCCTTTTCTTAACGTAGCATTAGGCCCAACATGTTTTTAGATGCAAAACAGAAGAAAAACACATTAAATATTATTATTCTGCAAAGTTGGACAACTTTGTACAATAAAAATGCACAAATAAGCAATAAATATGTTCCTCTTTCTCTTTCTTTTCCTGTTTTAGTCTGAAGATGCCATGTGTGGAAATACTGAGGGCCGCCACTCGGATGATTATATTCTGATTCCCAAGGAAGATGTAACCAGTTGCTACACTGCCAGTCCTGAGCCGACACCGAAAGAAACGGCACAGAGAGAAAGCGCTACATCAGAGAATAGAGAAACTACTTCCCACAGACTGACCTTCTCAGACCCTCTAATGGGTGGAAACGCACTCTCTAGTAATCTCAGTTCTAGCCCAGATGACGACAGCAGCAACAACAGCAAGGATTCCGATTTCACCATTGTTAACCCACTAGACATTTAACTGATAATTGATGTCTTATTTTTCTTGTTTTCCGTTTACTTTTTTTTTTTTTTTTTTTTAAAGCTAATTTGTAAAATGAGGCATTCCCTACATGTGCTATGACACATATAGGAAGCAGCTCTGTAACATATGGGTAGCAGGAAATGCTTAATCCTGTTCATTTATGCAAGGCGGTATTCAGAGCACAAATAATAGACATAAAAATGATTATAGCCATTGTCATGATTGCCTTACACATATATCTACTACTAATGTATGTTTGCTGGATTCTGTATGTACAGCCTAGCTGCATCCTCTAATACAGACCTTGAGTGGTATCCCGGCTGTGATTTCATTGACTGTCAGCCTCTGCTTAGGTTTACAGTTCAGCAAGATGAAGAGCCACATGTTGCCTAACCAATATTGTGCTACTGAAAATAATATGAAATATTATGCCAACAGAATTATGTATTAATAAATAATAATAATAAAAATCTTACAACTATTTTATGTATGCTCTGTGATAAACATTTCAGCATGGCTTGTTCAAGCTGAAATATACTTGTGTGTATATACATATAAGCCCGTTAAAGTGAGGAGAAGTAGAATTTGGGGAAGGGATATTGTTTTGTGCATCACTAGGTGACAGCACTGGACGATGTCATGATAAATGTGGTGTATAACTTAAATGTAATAATAGTAGATATTATCCTATATTACTGGAAATCACAAGTGTTGCCTAAAATAGATCTGTCATATTGCCTGTATTGATCTCTTTCCAAGAAAAAAAAAACTTGAATTAATTTGTATTAAAACAAAAAACACAGATAAAAACTTGCACTTTTATATTTCTCTGTATTTTGTGCAGTACTCTGTTGGTTGTTCCTGCATTACTTGTGAAATGTGATAATGCTTATATTTACAATAACATTGGTACTAGCTTATATTCTGCACCCTGAGCACAGCTGTATACCTGGTGTATACAGCTTTTTGTGCATACAGGACAACTACAGTACATTAATATTTCCGCATCACACCCAAATAATATGGAGGCGGTGCAGAAGTATAGAGAGTACATACTGGACTCACAAACTGAAACTCGCCCTTACTGTATAATTGAAATACTTCCCACCTTCCGTACAAGCTATTTGACTACCCTGCCATCGGAAAGAGAGTTAATACGGAACTCTGGATCAGGAGGGTCTATGTGATCAATCTGAGCTCCTTGTGAGCAGAAAGAACATTGTAAGATTATTGATCTGCTGGAATTCATCTATTACTGAACGTCTCTGCATTTAATAAAATGATTTTACTTGAAGATAAAGGGGTTTACTAAATGGAGCTCCTAAAGAGAGTAGTAGAGGTAATGGTAATAGCAACCACACAGGTTGCAGCAATCCGTGCTAATCAGCTGAATTGCCGTTCCTAAAGGTATTTTTACCTTCAGATACCTCTATATTGCCACCTGTCAGTTCCTTTCATTAACAGCGTGGTATCATATTTCAGCACCACTGTCAGTGAGAAGAGAAGGACTGCATGGCTGATAGTAGTCACTTTAGTCATGCGGACTGATCAGCAGGGACCAGGGATGCCGGCCAGCAATATTTCCTTGGCATGCCCCCTATATTAGAAGAACCAAATGAAGAAGCAACGACAGAGAAAGAAGAAAGACAAAATATTACAGCTGAGAGTAAGTAATGTAAATTAGAGAGTCAGGGGGGGGGGGCTGGCAATGGTATTCTGGTTACAGGGTAGAGATTATGGCAATTAATTAAATTTAAGAAGAGACAATGGGGGTTTATTTTTATACAGGTTACTGGAACAGTGGACACAGGCAACTGGAGAGAGTGTACCACTGGAGAGAGCAGTGGGAAAGGATCTGATATGAAATGTCAGGTCAGAATGTCGATAGTTGAATATTATGGACCAGACCCCTGTGTGACCCCATATGAAAGTCAGTGCAGAACCCTGCCTTATCTTCATCACACGGATCTGCAAACATCTGGACCCAGATCAGAGCGGAACTGCTGTTTGCTACCCTCAGCCCTTCATATGCATCGCTGTTGGCGGTGATGAGGCTTGTGGAAATGATGGGCCGGTCCCTTCCTCTGATCCTCTAACATGCAGAACCAAGTTCCGTACATTAGATATAGTTATGTTAGTGTAACATCTGGTGCACGCATGCACCAGCGTTACTTGTCAGGGGACGTATTTCTGGATCAGTCCCTAAGTATTTGTCTGTAACAAAAGGCGGCTGGAGAGAACGACGGGAAAAGGCGGCTGGAGAGAATGACGGGAAAACGTGGCTGGAGAGAACAATAAGAAAATGCGGCTGGAGAGAAAAACGGGAAAAGGCAACTGGAGAGAACGACGGGAAAACGCGGCTGGAGAGAACTACGGGAAAAGGCGGCTGGAGAGAACAACGGGAAAAGGCGGCTGGAGAGAACAACGGGAAAAAGTGGCTGGAGAGAACGATGGGAAAAGGTGGCTGGAGAGAACAAAGGGAAAAGGCGGCTGGAGAGAACAATAAGAATAGGCAGCTGGAGAGAACAGTGGGTATAAGCTGTTAAAGAGAACTGCGGACAGAAGTGGAGAGGGGGCTTGAGAGTAGTAAAGGGACTGAACAGTATCCAGGAGCAGGAGGTGCTGGGCAGAAGTGGGTAAATTGGACAGAACACAGGGACAGGAGTTGCTGTACAGAAGTGAGGGAAATTAGGACAACTCTGGGACACAGGTGATATTAAAAAAAGTAGGAAAAGGAGAGTTTGAAAGAACACACAGTGAGAGGCTAATATACAGGAATGGGAGATTTATGCAATATATGACATTATTTCAATATTTGTGCTGGTTGGGGATGATGTGATGTAGGGTGTTCGATCATTTCTTAATTAACTAATTTCAAAACTGGACTGCAACACACCAGGAAATTGCCAAACAGAAGCAGGTAGTAAAAGCTGCAGGAACAGGTAGGAAAATACAGTATGAACACTAATCTGGACCACTTATGGACAATACTGTGGGCAGTTTAATTATTTAAACATGCCTTTTACCCCTTCCTCTACAGCCTGCCTTTAAACACCCCCCCTTTGCCCAGCCTTCAGCTTTTGAATCTCCATTGCTTTGCACTGACAGCTGTCATTATTCTTGTGCAGTCTACAAAATGATGGCTCAAATCTGGTTGGTGCCAGAGGTCTTTACTTTTATCTCCTATGAGCTTCATTAAAAAAATCTTTTCTGTCACTTAGGGTTTCCCAATTATCCTTAAATTAAGGTACTCCAGTCATTGGGGTAGATCCAGACCTAAGCACACTAGCGTTTTTACGCTAGCCGCTTACGTAAAATCGCCTATTTGTATTTAATGCATATGCGCACGGCAGATATTATGCCATGTAACTGAGTGTACGTACCGGCAGCGTAACTACGAACAAAGGGGCACCTGTAGTTACGCTTTGTAGGTGGAGGGAGGCATTTAAATGGTACAGTATGGGCCGGGTTAGGCCGTTACATACATGAATCCATTACGTACGTCAGTACTTAAGCTTTGAAAAGTTAAGGTAGGGTTTGGGAAACGTAAAACGGCCAAAGTACATACGAGCGAGGGGAGTGCATAGAAAATACGCTACGCGATGAAACGTAACAAGCACTTAGGTCTGGATCGGGCCCATTATCGCTAATGACATTGAAGCTTTGCTTTTAAGTTTACATTTACACATATGGTTTAACAAAGATACAATGCTTTGGGGTTTATGTTGTAATGTAAGCTGTCAAATACCCCACCATATTAAGAGCAAAAAGGTTGTCATTCACAAAGTATGTCACTAGCTAGTTAAGCTGTCTGCCTTAAAGGAAACAATTCACCAGAACTAATCTAGTAGTAGGGGGACAAACGTGAGATAAGAACATGGAAATGTCCGATGTACACCTGGGCTTTCTGCTCACACATGGCCGTGTGACTAATAAAAACCACTTGTACCTGTGAAAGCATTCCTATACTGTAATAAATGGACCACTGGGTCATGTATATTTTTTAACAAGGAACATACAAATGAAAGGAAATACTTAGAGCATATAGTAGAATGTGTGACTTTTATAGTCTCAGAAAAGCGTAATAAATTGTCATTAGCTTAAATATGCAGTAATCGCCGCAAGTCACTTTGATTCTTTCTGTAAATCAGTAGAAGATCTGCAGACCAACTGGGAAAAAACATGTTAAATTATGGGTTTTGCTGGAGGGACACAGTTATAAATAGCATTGCTAAATCCCTAGGAACAGAGTTTCCCACTATAACTCAAACCCTCTTTCATTTAATAAAGTCCATAGATCGGGGCATTAATGAACATGTCTTCAGCAACGCTACATGTGAAAGACCAGGCAACACAAGAGATTTCACAGGCTGCCCACGTGCCTTATTATGTGGCAGTGTCAGGAGAAATGTCTTGGTACTTTCACTGCACTTTTCTCTAAGTTACTGCTTCGAATATTACAGTTACAACACCAGCATTTACTGTACTATCACATCAAAATACGTTAACTTAAAGCATAGCAGAATAACATATCCAAGTTACGGCATATGGATAGAAATATTTTCCTATTACTATCTGCATATGCTGCTACAAATATTCACGTAAGATACAAATGATTATTTTTACTTGGTTGTACAATTGGATAGAGTCAAATCAGGGGTGTTTTAAGAAGTGAGGGGGCCCTTGTGCAGGATTTGTACATGAGCCCTTCCCCTGCGGCACCCCCCTCCCATGAATCGGCTGGATACTTACTGTATATACATTGATTTTGATGCAGAGTGTGTGCTACGGGCCCCTTGTTCTGAGGGGCCTTTGTGCATTGCACACCCTGCACCCATTATAGATATGCCAATGAGTCAAGTGTTATGTACAATCTAATCTAATTTATAATGTAAATAAGCCACAATTCACTTGTATCAGCAAATACAAGTGTCTGACACACAATGATGTGCATTAAGTGTGTTCATATAACATTCCTATTCTATGAGAATTTTAATTAATGTCTGTAGTTAAGTTTTCTATTGTGACTACATGAAACATATATATTGTATTTGCTGACATCTGTAGTTGGTTCACAAATCTGCTTCAGACTTGCGTAATTCCCCTTTCGGTCCCCTTGACATGTAACATTGGCGCATACGCGTGCCAGATATTACGTGTCGTAAGTTCTTCCATACAGAACAAACTTCTGTAGAAGGCGCCAGTAGTGAAGACCCACATGCCTAAACCCCACCATACAGGCGGGGAAAGGCATGCTAAATAAGTGCCGGAGGAGGAAAGCAGCATATCCGTGTGGAGAAATTAAGGTAGGGTTCTGGACACGTAAATGTCCTTTTGAAAGAGGGGCATGCACTCCCCTCCTCCGAGCCTACGTACAGATCTCCATGTGCATGTAAGTGTATGGCAATCTGAATCTTTGTCCTTAATGCTGAGAGATACTCTACGTCACACTCTGGTGAGTGGGTGCTGCACATTTCTGCCAATGGCTTACATGCCACTGCAGGTATTTTCTGTAGAGGTGTGGCATAGCGCTTGGGTGCATCTCTAGCTTCACCCCCTTTGATGGTGTAAATGTATCTATAATGAGATTAGGGGTGGGGGGGAATCCCAAGAAGTTTCTGTACCAGGGCCCAGAATTCCTTTTTTGGTGGCCCTGTCTATGAACAATGAAAAGAAAATGTATTGTCCTTCAAAATTATTATATCCCTATAGTGTACTGTTTCCTAGCACACTGATTGGCTAATGTGTTTTATAAATGTTCTTTTTAAGTAAATGGAACAAGCTGCTTACCAAATCGTAAGTCTTGCAAGACAATGGCATGCTCAGTGAGTACAGATTACTTAATGTTTTCCTGGTTGCTTGAATAACGGCTACATAAGTAATGATATTTCAGATTCAGGCACTCAGTAACCTTACACAATATATGTTGCTCTAGAACAGAGGCAGGCAACCTGGGGCTGGCAAGTTGTTGTGAAACCTCATGCCCCAGCCTGTCTGTAAATAGCAGCAGAGTAACACGATCCCTAATTCAATTACAACACAATGATTTCAGTATTATAGAGAGGAAATACAATGTTATCATGTTATATTTATATTTTGCCAAAATGCAAGTATTTTCTCTAGCTGTTGGAATGTTCCTTCTTGTTGTAATTGGAACTTTTACAGGATCTAATTAAACAAAAGAATAGCCCCCCACCCTTCTCCCCAAATTAATCCAGTAGGTCTATACAGGAGTAATTACCCATTGTAGCCAAAAAGGTGCAAGAAGTTACTGACATTCTCGCTCCCCCGCAAAGTATAACCAACCCTAGGGCCTAAACCACAAGGGCTCTTCCTCCAATCCAGTGCTTGAGGTATAATAGCCTGGTGCCAAAAGCTCCTACTAATCAAAGTTCAAGGGATTTTACACTGCAAGAGAAAATGAAGCTGCATGGAGACAGGCGATTCTTGTTTACATAATCCGGTTTATAAGAAATACATGAAAATAAAAGACATGAAATATTGCTATCAGTTACACATCTATAATAATATATACACACATGCACACACAAGGCATATCATGAGAAAGGTATGTTATAGCTTGTTGAAACAATGCTTTATTCTTCTTGTAAAGCTATTTTCTTGTGTACCTGCATGCCATTGCTATGTTATAGAAAAAGCAAAGGTAGCCACAATAGTGTTTGGTATCACTGAAGAGAATCAAGAGTCAGGAAAAGCAAAGGAAAGAGATGTCTGATGAGATCAGAAAGTAAACTGTAACATAAACGACATAACAAGGGGCAGACGTGGAGGCCAGATAAATAATAAGGGGTAGAATGGAGGCTGGCTATAATAATAATAATGATGATAATAATAATAATAATAAAAAGGGCAGACATATAGATGGCTAATTTATTAAGAGGCATGCACTAGTCTTACCATCTGGGCATGCCAGACACACCCACTTTCCCCAGACACGCCCACTGGGCAGTACAAGACACACACCCTCTACCAGGCCATGAAAATTTGTTCCTCTTTCCAATTCTGGGAGGTATGTTGAAGCACTCTCCATTTCAAACGCATATTTTTCTCTATAAAAAAAAAAAAAATACTCTAGGTGTTTTCATACCTGATAGATAATAAAACTGAGAGACATAAACTACATTTCTGTCCATCGCAAATTTACTAATACTGTAATTACTGCATATTCCACTATAAAATAAGTGTTTGTGTGGGGGAAGGGGGTCTCTCAAATGAAACAAAGTATATTTCTGAATGAGGTGTGGAATATTGGAAACAGATAATCTACAGCATTGCGTCATTTATTTGCTCCCTCAGGCTGGGCCATCAGAGTGTTTTAGGTTGGGGCAACAAGATATTATTTCATTTTATTCATATAGACTTATCAGTGATCAGCTGCCCGGTGATACTTACAGCTTCATCATGGTCACCCAGTCACATTGAATTGCACCACAACCCCCAGTTCAAAAACTCCTACCCCCAAGTCTGTTTATTACAATATACACCCAGAGCCACATACTGGTTAGGATGTGTTTTATGAGAGTACTGCTAGAATCTATTAATTACGTTATGTTGCAGGTTATGTCTCCATTTTTGCACATCGAAGTTGTCTTTATAAGTACCCTATCTCTCTTTAGTTAATGGATCTCAAGCCTAATGTGATCTATTAGAGAAATCAATTAACTAACATTCATTTAACAGTTCTAACAAAAATGCTCTTTCTGGATATTGGATCTGCCTGTATAAAATGCATTGTAGGACAATTTCAAGACACATGAGCCCGGGCAAAAACTAGATCAATTGGTAACATCATTTAATGTGCAGCCTTATGATCACACAGTTCAGCCATTTTAAATCTTCTGCTTCTACAAAAATACTGAACAGTTGACATTTTAAATAGTTTATGCCCAGAGGTTGTACATAACTATAGTCAGCTGCTGAGACAGCCTTCATCTGCAATCTACTGTACTTGTGGTGCCTTCCTTCCTCTGCTATGTGGAGTCAGTGTAAATCATTGTGTTTCTGTTTTTTGTTTTCCAAGAAATTTAAGCATAATCCACTCTTTCAGCTCTAAATTATTCCATTGATCACATTCTGGTAATTTAATGTCTTTGGATGTTTTTGTTGTCCTGTTTAGCAACACCTTAAAATGAGACCCAGTGAAAGTATAGTTCAAAGAAGGATAACTGAATGCTGCCTAGGCATGAAGGCATTTAAACACCTGCCTGTACTCTGCTGGCACCATTCAGCCTTGGGGTTTTAGATTAGGGTAGGTTAACCAATGGGGTTTTAGATGGGGGGCGGGTATGGGCGGGGTAACCTGGGGTTTATAAGGCGGGCGGCCATTTTAGTGGGATCCTTCTTGCAGAGTTCCTTATCTCGGAACTGGTCTCGCGGAGTAAGGGGGCGGTATCTTCTGGTTTGTTACGTGGTAATGTACGCATGCATGAGCGGTCTATTTCCTGTCTGATACATAAGTCGAAAACAGATCAGGCAGGAAAGGGGCGCTGGGTGACTATTCTATCGCACGACGATCGCAATATTTGCCCCATTAGTTTAGCTCGCGCGTACCTGGGCGACGGTCACCCCGGCGGCACTAACTGGTTGGCTCATCAGGATGGCACTCCCCTCTCCCGTTTCCAATTTACGATGGTTTTTAGGAGGTGCTTAAGGAGTCTGGGCATGGATGTTTCCCAATTCGGTACGCATTCGTTCAGGATTGGGGCGGCCACAAGGGCCGCTGCGGAGGGCCACTCACCGACGGCCATTATGGCCCTCGGTGGGTGGAAATCCGCGGTTTATAAAAAAATACGTTAGGTTAGATAAGTAAGTTTTGGTGTAGCTGTTGTTAAGTTAAGTAGTTGATAAGTTGGCAGTACTTGAGCCAAGGCGAGCTAGTTAATTCACCTGCCCTTCGGGGGAGTACGACGGGCGCTTCTCCTGCATTTTCCCCCTTATCCGGGGTGGCTGATTGGCCTGTGTCGCCCTGGGTGTTTCCAGGAGTTTCCCCCCTTCGTTGGTTTTCGCCTTGGTTCGGTGTATTCGCTGCCCCCCCCCTCCCCCCTCTTTCCTACAATTTTCCTAGGCTGGGGGCTGTTCTAGGTTGTCCCATACGGTGGTATTGATTTGTTCACTGATCGCATTGGCGGTTTTTTCTCCCGTTCTTTCTTGCAGGTGTGAGGCGTCGTGGTCAGCGTGCCCTGATTGTGGGTCACTCCTACATTTACTGGGCTCATGATTATGTTAGGAGGTGGGGTCTCCCTGTAGACGTTCATGGGTGGGATCTCGATTGGTTAGGTGTTAGAGGGATGCGTCGAGACATATTCCCGGCTCTATTTGATTCAGTGGTTAAGAGGGATGGGCTCCCTGACTGTTTGGTATTGCATCTTGGGGGCAACGACTTGGGACACGTTAAGTCTTGTAATTTTGAGCATGCATTTAGGGGCGATTTGCTACGCATTCACAGTGCCTTTCCCCAATTGCCCATTTGTTGGTCACGCATTATCCCCCGCAGATCGTGGCGGGGCCCCGGCTCCATTCAGGCAATTGATAATGCGCGTAAGAAGTTAAATAGAACTCTTACTAAATTTGTGTTTGAGCTTGGGGGGCATGTCATTTTTCATCCTGGGATATCCCACGTTGACCCCTCTTTATACCGTGGTGACGGTGTGCATCTGTCCCCTAAAGGCATGCTTCTATTTTTGCAGGGTTTGTTGGGAGTGTTGCAGGAGGTTCAAGGTGGCGGGCGGTAGGTCTGGAGGGACCTGCCGCTGTGGCGGTAGAGGTGGGTGAGTCAGCAATTTTTGGGCGCATGGGAAAAGTTTGGTGTAGACATGGCTTGGCACGCCTCGGGACTATACATTAGGTATGCCCAGCCTCGTGGCCGGATCCTGATCTGCCGGCGCGGTTCCCCCCGTGCCGTGCACTATGATTGAGGTAGTGACCACTTTAGTCATGATTTGAGCGCCGAGGGCAGGGGCTGTCTGTCCTCATTATTAGATCACCGGTGTTGCGGCTGACTCACCTCACCTGCTACGTTGCCACCTTTCTGTGTTCCAAAGATATAGTCAAATAATTCCAATTAATAAATCTATGCCCCCTTTATTTAATCCAAAGCTATGGTGTCAGTCTCTTCATTTCGTAGGTGGG
>WWET01000830.1:452306-464714 GCA_011038615.1 Limnodynastes dumerilii
AGATGAACCGTCGCCCCAGTCTGAGGTCAAGAGTGCTCTGGAGTAGGTTTTCATCCAGGATGTCTCATTGCTGCATTCATCATTCCCTCTATGCTGATTAGTCTAGTTCCTGCCGCTGAAAAACATCCCCACAGCATGATGCTGCCACCACCATGCTTCACTGTAGGGACTGGTATTGGCCTGGTTATGAGCGGTGCCTGGTTTCCTCCAAAAATAACGCCTGGCATTAACGCCAAAGAGTTCAATCTTTGTCTCATCAGACCAGAGAATTTTGTTTCTCATGGTCTGAGAGTCCTTCAGGTGCATTTTGGAAAACTCCAGGTGGGCTGCCATATGCTTTTTACTAAGGGGTGGCTTCCGTCTTGCCACTCTACCATACAGGCCTGATTGGTGGATTGCTGCAGCGATGGTTGTCCTTCTGGAAGGTTCTTCTCTCTCCACAGAGGAATGCTGCAGCTCTGACAGAGTGACCATCGGATTCTTGACCACCTCCCTGACTAGGGCCCTTCTCCCCCAATCGCTCACGATTAGACGACTGGCCAGCTCTAGGAAGGGTCCTGGTGGTTCTGAACTTCTTGCATTTATAAATTATGGAGGCCACTGTGCTCATTGGGACCTTCAAAGCAGCAGCTATTTTTCTGTCTCCTTCCCCACATTTGTGCCTAGAGACAATCCTGTCTCGGAGGTCTACAGACAATTCTTTGACTTCATGCTTGTCACTCACCGAGCTCAGCGCCGGTACAGAAACGGACCACGTCGGACCAGAGGCGCAGAGTCTAACCCCAAGCAAGGTATTCAATAGAGTCCCTGATGGTGGGGATGGACTTGGCTGCAGGCAAGGGGCAGGTTGCGGTCCTCTGGACAAGCGCACAGACACTGGGACAGTGAAGCGAGATCCAAGGACAGCATAGGTAGTAGTTGCAGGTAGTGGAGACACGGCTACAGAGGCTGGAACGATGGGGGAAACAGGAACCAGACGGTGAAACATAAGCAGGAACCAGGGAGCCAGAGCACATGAGCGAACTCAGTATACAAACAGTACGCAGGATAGCTGTTGCTCTGACACCATAGTGCTGTCTGAGAGAGCCTTAAATAGGCCAGGGGGAGAGGGAATCAAGCAAGGCAATCAGCAGCACCTGAGAGGTACGCCTGCAGCAGAGGGAGAAAATCAGGAAGTGCTGAACTAAGGATATCATGTGACAGCAGAATGTATACAAAAGGAAAGTGCATTGAACAGGGACTAAGGAATCGTGACAATGTTTGGCTTGTGCTCTGACATGCACTGTCAAGTGTGGGACCTTATATAGACAAGTGTGCGCCTTTCCAAATCATGTCCAATCAACAGAATTTACCACAGGTGGAATACAATTAAGCTGTAGGAACATCTCAAGGCTGATCAGTGGAAACAGGATGCACTTGAGCTCAATTTTGAGGTTCATGGAAAAGGCTGTGAATACTTATGTACATGTGATTTCTTAGTTTTTGATTTTTAATAAATTAGCAAAAATGTCCACAAAAACTTTGTCACGTTGTCATTATGGGGTATTGTGTGTAGAATTTTGAGGGAAAAAATAAATTAATTACATTTTGGAATAAGGCTGTAACATAACAAAATGTGGAAAAAGTGAAGCGCTGTGAATACTTTCCGGATGCACTGTATATAAAGTGTATATTTTTCCCCCCAACCAAAAAATACCCAGAAATAATAAATAGCATCAACATGACGACTAACGTTATTACACCCAAAATATCTATTGTACATTGTAGAAAGTGATGCTAGTTTTATAGGAGGTTATTAGAATCATGGCATTTGTGCACTCCATTCAGTATGAATAGTGAAATGAATTCTCTTTCAGTTAATTGCTGTAAAAGAAAACATCCGCCAGATAAATACTATTTTTCCTTCTGGATAGATGAATGTTTGTACAATAACGGACATTACTGTCATTAGTCTACATTATACAATGCTTCTGCTGGCACAGCACTTTATGTTTGTGACATTGTCTGTATAATATTAGTTCATAACTTTGAAAGCACAGAGCAAGCACATCTAAGGCAGCCTTTTATTCCGAGGCTCAGGGATTGGAATGCTTTTTTTTGGGCCTGATCCAGTGGCATGCGTAAATCTGGCTGCGGGAAAGCACTGCGCATGCGCATGGCAGATGTTACTTGTACGTAGCTTGTACGTAACTCCATATGTTAGCAAGCTGAATATATGCATTGTGGGTGGAGGGAGGCATTTACATTGTACAGTATGGGCTGGGTTAGGTACTTATGTATGACAAGGCATTACCTACACACAAAGATATGCAAGGAAAAGTTAAGTTAGGGTTCTGAACACATAAGTCAGTTAAGTTACGTACGTGGCAGGGGAGTACCAGGGGGAGTGCATTATCTTCTGTAGTGTGTAACTTAAGGAATCTGAGTGCTGGATAAGCACAGAAGAAATATAAACGCATGGCCGCACATTTCTGACCAGCATTTGAGCCATGTCTGGGGTTAATGGGGGTAGCCAATAGGATTAAGTGTGGGTGGGATAAGGGGAGGAGGTTAGTAGGGACTATATAGACTGGCAGCCATTTTGATGAGGTCTCTTTGTTCTACTCTGTTTTCCCTCCCTTAGTTTATAGATATTTGCATAAGTTAACATGTCTTTTGATCCACAGATGGGGCATGGATGGGCCGTAGCGGTGGGGAGCAGCATTGATGTATAGTGCAGTGTAAGGAGTTTTGGTAGTGGGTAGGTACACTCCTCAATGATTCACAGGAGGCCAGGCCAGGCGGTTGGGTCCCTGCTGCCGCCTTGAGGCGTGCACTTTGAAGGGGGTTAGTACCCGGTTCTGACCCATATTCCTAGGGTGTGCTTTGAATAGGGGATGCCTGTTCTTGTATCTGGATTATAACAACTGCTGCTCCTCACCTGCTAGTTCACCACCTGGTTGCTAATAAAATATATAGTCAATAACAATTCCAATTCAATAAATCTGTGCCCCCTATTTTAAATTCCACATTGTTGTCTGTGTCGTTATTTCAGGGGTTGATGGTGGGAGAAAGGTGTCGGTCTGGGCAGTTTAGTTACATTTAATCTTTATCAGGCCCTTTGACAGTGTTAAAAGCATAAAACAACCAAAAGCTAAGCTAATTCCTTGAGCTAATCTCAAGGAATTTTGTATAGTATGTAACAGAATGAAATGCTTTGTTCTTAACTGAAATTTGGATTGTACTGTACTGTATAACTGTACCTCCAAAGGACTTAAATACTGAAATGATGAAGAAGGCGAGAGCTAACCGGTAGTATGTGTTTTATTGTTAAATGTATGCATCATATGTAATAAAAATCACTGAATATTTTTATTAAACAACACTGCCATATTACTCCATCTTTTTTTCCATTTATTTGATTTCACTACATTGCTGCTTATTTCTTTGGGCCACCAATTTCTATTCAATAAACTATATACTATAAATAGAAATGTAAGGCTAATACTAATAAGAACAAAAATACAATAATATTTTTTCTCTGTCCCCATTAAGAAATATGTGGATGGAGGGAATTGCAAAGTGATAGAGATGATATATCATCTGTTGCCACTGTAGGTAAATACTGTAGGAATGTGATTTTAACTTAAAGGTATGAAAACACCTTTTATGTACTTTTAAATAAAAAAAAATTCAGCCATTAAATATATTTAAACCATTTAAGTGGACCCCTATATCTATAGAAGGAAAAAAGTTCCCATTTGTAGCGCTTAAGAAGGGGGTTTGGGACTGTCTAAAAACCAACACATATATATTTTCAGGAACTTTAAACAGTAGGATTACTAGGAAAAGTGTAATACACCGTCTTCAGAAATATGCAACAATTCCAGTTCATATCAGAGAGCTCATCAAATACCAGCAGGGTCCTCAAGGGGTTTAATTTCCTTTTTTTTCAATTGATTGATGCAAATGTCAATGATTTTTTTTATTTTTCAATACTCTGGAATTCTTCCATTTTACTCTCAAAGGCATATAAAAAACAAACACAATCAGCCAAGGGACTGACCCTGGTATAATACTGTTTATTTGATCAAGCAATAAAGAAGTATTGCACTTTCCTTGTCATATATACCACGGTAATCGAACATACACACCTGTGAATTAGCGGCTCCACCATTTTGTAAGTGACATCAGCTTTTTCCTGTTAAGCTGCACTAATACCATTGTTTACAACTTACCCCATTTAATATTCCACTATAGCTCCTATACCTTGGGTATCCTAGGCTGGGTACAGGAGTTGCTACCTGTTCTTGGGGTGCTGCTATCTACTGTGCTTACCTTTCGCTCCATGGGCCTGATCCAGAGCAACGACCGCAAGCGAGCGTACGACCATCGTATGCGAAAATTCGGGGAAAAATTTGCAACGCGCATGCCCAGTATGACAGCTTCCGGTCGCCTGGGCGTCATGAGCGAATAGCCGGCGTATTGTGAGCGTATTTTTCGCTCGCGGGGCGTTCGTTCTTTACGATGGTCGGCTGGGCGCCCGTTTTACTACAGGGAGGCGGGGATAGCCATTTAAATTGTACAGTATGGGCGTGCTAAGCCCGTACGATCAGCGTATTTTGTGCGAAATTTCGTACGGCCGACGGTCGTACCCAGTGTAGGGTATAGCCGCCGTAAGCAGGGACTTTACTATGGGAGTGTTAGGGGCGTGTATGTTCATTCGCCCGGGCGAACGTACGCATTCGCCCGTCGGACGGCAATTTCGTAGCTCTGGATCAGGCCCCATATCTGTATAACAAGAATCTGCATCTCTTTTGATTTGCCTTCCTTCAGTTACGCAAACTGTGCAGGCTCACTGTGGATTAAAGGTGATTGACTCTGGGCTGCTAGTACCTAATACTAGGACGTGCCAGCATTGCAATTTGATGCTGTTCTTTGCGAGGGTCAGCTGTGATGTCTTGGGGAAACCTTTGTCATTCTACATCACAGTTGCTGTCAGACTTCTCCTAAATTTCAGATAAAATTTCTGATCTGCCTTGGACTCTGCGCGGTATTTCACCATCCTGTCCTGCAGCTACTCCTCTCCTGAGTAACTCGACTTCCCCTTAACTGGGACACAAACAGCCGAGTAGGATTATCCCACAATTTATCACAAGACATCGATCCCACTGATGGCCACCAGCTTTAGCAGAACTATATAGCACGCAACCGTCCTGTTAGTTTGCGCATATTACAGTATGTGTCACTTCCCGACCCATAATACACCCCACATGAACTTTATAAGTATGTTATTCCCAGACCACTAATATTATAGTAGACTTATACATCCCACATGTGCTTATAAGAAATTAAATGATAAACGGCAGATGAGTCCTCATACACCACTCATACCCCCACAATGATCAAATAAACACACAGATACAAAAGCTGCGGTTGAAAAAGGGTACATGGTTTATTTAATGTAAGGGCCAACTGCCAATTGAATGGATTTTTGACTATGTCATTTTGACATAGCCCTTGTCTCTTTTTGAATCCCTCAACCCAGGCCCCTGTCGCTATCTAACCCCCAACCCAGGCCCCTGTCGTTCTCCAACCCCCAACTCAGGCCCCTGTCTCTCTCTAACACCCACCCCAGGCATCTGTCTCTCTCCTGGGCCATATTAACAATGGGGCAATGGGACTACAGGCCCAGGCCTCCCACTGAAGTGCATAAGGATGAATGTCAGGGAGTCTCTGTCTTTCT
This sequence comes from Limnodynastes dumerilii, assembly GCA_011038615.1. Classification (NCBI taxonomy): domain Eukaryota; kingdom Metazoa; phylum Chordata; class Amphibia; order Anura; family Limnodynastidae; genus Limnodynastes; species Limnodynastes dumerilii. The sequence goes on from WWET01000830.1 coordinate 458,032, forward strand.
CTATCACCCCCCCCTGGGCCCCGCCTCTCTCTCTAACCCCCTCTGCGGGCCTTTGATTCTTTTTCTGCAGCTCTCACTCCAGGTTCCTGTTTTTTTCTCTGCAGTCTCGTTGTCCTGTCCCTATTTTTCTCTACAGTACCCTCTGCATGACCCTGTTTCTCTTCAACCTCCACTCCATGCCCTTGTTCCTTTCTCTCTAGTCCCCACTCCATGCCCCTGTTCCTCTCCAGCCCCCAATATCCCCCATTTCTCTGTAACCTCTTCTCTTCTCCTTTCTCTCTTCTGTTGGAATGTGAATCACGCTGCAGACTTTGAAGGCTTTCCTCCCACAATCACGGCTCTGTTGGGGGCGAGATTTGTACGGAGGGGGCGGGGCTTGCATGCCGAGACCTGGCCAGTGCTGTAATCGCATCGATTCAGCACTAAACGGTCAGGGAGGGTGCGGGGGATTGGTGCAGGGCTCTCTGATGCTCCGCACTTTCACACAGCCTCTGCAGTCCCGCGCACTGATAAGCTGAAGAATCCGTGCTGCGGCCAGCGTAACTTTTTATTTATTTATTTTAAACATTCCTTGTCATTCTGGGCAACTGGAACCCCCCTCCCCCACCCCTGTGTGCACCACTGCTAAATGCCACTTTTCAGTTCTCTTTGAAGTAGAAATTTATTTTCCCATGCAGCTCTGGATAAGCACTTTTTACTTCTAATTAGATCACCTATTATTTCTCCACTGATGTGTAAAGCTTTGATCTTATTAAAACCCTGCCTGCCCGGAGGTAACCTATTTTGAAAATATTAAAGGTCTTTATGACAGGCAACGTTATAACAACTTTAATATTTTTTTTTCACATGTATTTTTTCTTTAGTTCCAAATGCTGTGGAGTACACTTTATCAGCTTCTTGTAATACCATTATATTTTGTGATCGTGAAAATGTCATAGCTGGCAATGCTGAAATTATTGCCTTAAAGTTCAATTAAGTGCTTGTCTTTACTTAGTGATTCATACATTTTATTAAAGGACTGGTCTAAATTCAGGAAAACGAGGACACATCAGAGGAAGGAACAGCGGAGGGAGCACAAACAGTCAGGCTGTGACAAACTGGCCCACACAGCTCGCAACTGCTGTAGAGAAGAACATATAAATGGATGCTCAGGAGTTCAGGAGTTGTGGAGATGGCAGCGCACAGGTGCAGTGATGTCACATAATACGTTACCAGCCATGGATGGATGAAAAGTCAATATACACATACACACAGACAGACACAGACACACACACAAATATATATATATATATATCTTATTTTGTATGTTTGTTTTAAAGCTATGTCTGGGATCGCAGCTGAGAGATGGTGCTGTCTCAGAGTAGCTGTTTTGGAGACTTGGGGACCTCTGCCAGGGGTGAGCTCTCAATTTAAAAATACATGATATGACCCAAAATTGGTACTTGTAAGTGGCTGGTGGCTTATCATATATTTGCTAATGTATGTAACGAATCTGAGCTGTATACTTCTCCCTCCTCCTCTCTTTGTTTCCATACTGCTGCCAGCTCTCACCTGTCTTCTCTCGGCTTCCTCCTCCCCTCTGCCCACTCCTCGTCCTATCTGCTCTCTTTTCTTTTCTTCTCTCTTGTTCTGTCCCTGCTTCTTCTTGCTCTGTCCTACATTCTTTCTCTCCTTAGACTGGATCAAAAATGAATAACAACAGCCTATTTACGCATGTTTCTGTGTGTCAGGCAAGAGGGAAGTGTTATAGGAGTGCACTAGCCTGTTGTGTGGACTTTAGAAACTCTGTACCTGATTCAGTTAAGAAGGGAGATAAGAATGAATGGGTTCGCAATTATACACATGACAACTCCCTTGACACGCCCTCATTTTTGTTATTCTTAACTGACTTAAGAAGGCCAAAGGCTGCTTTATCTACCCGTGTGTATGTATCTTCTTAAGTTGCTAAAGTAAGCACATACTTAGCAAACCGCACCGTCTGCTCCCCACACCCACTTTATTTATCTTCCTCCTTAACTTGGCCTGGCACGTCACTTCTTACTTATCTCATTACAATCGGCTTTGTAGGGATCATTGTTCTTAATACCTATGTTTATTCCATAAATTAAGGTACTACACATGCGCAGTTTAACCATTCCTAAAATACGCAGAGGAATAGCAGCAGCTCCTTAACTGTGAATCAGGTCCTCTGTGCTCACGTAATTATGGATTAGGCACTTTCAACTCTATCTTCCTCTCCTATTAGCACCTTTTTGTGAGCCAACCACTGTCAGACTCTTCCTAGTCTAGCCTGTACTGTTGCTCCCTGTCCAGTAATCCTTTGCTTATATTCCCTCTTGTTGCTTCATAAGAGACATCCACTCCTTTGGCTTGGCACTAAATTTTCAAGATCTGCCTTGGACACTGCGCTGTATTTCACCATCCTTTCCTGCAGTTACTCCTCTCCTGAGTATCTCCACTTTCCACTAACTGGGACACAAAAAGCCTTGTGGAATTATCCCACACCTTGGGCCTGATCCAGAGCTACGATGTAGCGCTGAGTGTGCTAACGCTCAGCGTTACATCGCTGACTCCCCCCTGGCACTCCCCCTGTGCGGGCGTATGGCCCCTTACTTACGCCGGCTGAAGGCTACCCTAACTTCGGCCGGCTCCCCTCGCCCACCAGCAGTAACGTGAGCGTAGGGACGCTGGAGGACGTCCCCTCCAGCGTCCCTATGGCGCTACTATGGACGCCCGATCAATGATCGGGCGTTTCCATAGTGACGCCGGGCAACATCTGCCCGGCGCATGCGCATTAGAGCTACGAGCATTAGAGCTACAAGCGACGGCGGCCGTAGCTCTGGATCAGACCCCTTGTCACCAACCTTAACAGGACATGAATCCCACTGCTGGCCACCAGCTTTAACAGCACTATATAGCTCCCAAACCTATCCTGATTTATTCCTGTATAGCTCTTACCATTTTGATACATGGATTACAGCCAGTAACTGACTGTTACTGGCTCCTTCCACAGTGCTGTAAGAAATTGTCACTACCATTACCAGGCTCCTTTACCTCTGGCACCTGGAATCGCTTTTGTTTGGTATCGACTGATATGGCTGCTGCACTTTTCTTTTGGGTGTCTGGCTGATGTCACCCCCGAACCACTTGCTCTGAATAAGCACTACAGAACGTAGGTCAGAGAATGCTGGGTCCAGCTCAGGGCAGTTGGGAAATGGAAAGAGATTAGCTCTCATATATTGGTCACATGATAGAGCACATGCAATTCTTGAGATCAGGTCAGGGCCGGTGCTAGCATGTCTGGCGCCCCCTGCAAAAAATAAATTTGTGCCCTTCTCCTTTATAAATAATTTGATAACCAAGAATAACATTGCTGTGCCCCCTTAATAACCACCTTGCTGTACCCCCTTCATGCTCATACTACTTCGCCCCCATTCTTGCTGACACTGCTTGTGCCCATCATGTGTGTCCAGCCTCCCCCCCAGTACTGCCACCATGTGCCACCAGTCCCACAGTACTTACATCATATGCCACCAGCCCCCCCCCCAGTACTCCTACCATGCTTCTTCAGGCCCCCCACTCTACTTGCTTACTGCACACAGATACTGACCAGCTTTACTATCACACTGTTATTTAGACTTGGGATAGGAAACATCACCTCTCAACTCTAATACTGTTTGCAACAGATGAAATATGACTCCCCTGCAATCAACATGGTTTAGCCCAGGTATACTAAGTTCAAGGACTTAACTAGGTCTGGATCCAGCCCATCATGTGTTTCTAGCCCCCCCCCCTCAGTACTCCCATAATGTGCCACCAGCCTCCCCATCATATTTTTTTACCGTACCTGAGTCTTCCTGTATTCTGTTTTTAGTTCCTGTATGAGAGTCTGAGGCAGTTACACAGAGCAGCTGACATCAGCCTCCTGTATGAGCTGCCTACCAGTCTCAAGAGCAGGGGGGATGTCTGCGCCATGAGCGGGGGACAGTAGGTGGAGAGGATCGCCTCGCGGCTTGGCGCCACCCTGCCACGCTTACCCCGCTTACTGGGTTCCGCCGGCCCTGGATCAGGTGCATGTTTATGTACTACTATACTGCCGATAGTAGTACTACTCGTGCAAGCCTGCCTTGTCATTCATGGGCATGCTTGCACTTGTAGTTCTACTAGCGGCAGCATGCATAAGTAATAGGAATTAAACCTTAGAATGTTCTACTCCTTTAAATAATATGGTAACGTATGTGCAATGACCAGGAGAGAGGGCAATCGGGCAGAAAATGTTATATAATTTCTTATATATTTTTATATATACATGTGCAAAAATTAATTTGAAGCAGCAACACTCCGATGCTCAGAAGTAGTAGTTACTGTGTTACTTGTGTGACTTGTGGTGGCAAATATATTCGAACGCTCAGAATATTGTATAAAGTATTTGCATCAAAGTTTTTTGGACCAACATTTCAGTTTTTTATTTCAAACTTTTATCAGGGGCATAAATGGTGTACACAGTGTGACATAACTATTTATACCCCGACCCCTCATGTAATCTCTCCACGCTGTCACCGGGTCAGTGTGCTCACTGTGTGAACCAGGAGCTGCATCATTTAGAGATAATTAGTGTGTAGACAACTTTCTGGCCATTGTCATGACATATTATATCCCAGTTGTGATCTCTCTCTATTGGTAGTTTAGATCATTAATCAATTTTGTTTTGTTTTTTTTGGTTAAATGCAATCCCTTTAACTAGCAGCATAGCTAAACAAGAAAATGTCGCACGTCTGAGTTTGTGGCAGGTGAGAGCTATATCTTTTGTATATTTTCTGTATAGAAATTATTTGTTTATCTGAATGTTAACAGGTCCTGTTTCATTAGCCTTTAAGTAAACATGGTCTATTGATGCCCCTATAGACACCTAAGTGTTGTAGCAACTAGTAGCTGACATTTACTTTGATTTACTATATTTACTTTCTTTATGGATTGCCCCAGGAGCTATTTCATGATTATTGTCAATGTCATACTACAACAATGTAATGTGGTGAAAATTATGTCACAATGATGTGGAATGTCATGCTGCAAATGTGTTCTGTAAATAATATGGACACACACTAGCAATGAAGGGACTCACCACAACACCTGGTCAGTACTGCAACTGCAAAATGCTCAGAATTCCTCCCCCTCACTCACTCATCATAAATGCCATAGTAATCTTCCCTGTATGTTGATATGTAGAGACATTATATATCCTCCACAGGGTTGCTGACTTTTAAAGGCTTCCCTGCGGGAGATCCCAGAGGGAAGCCATAGATGCATGAAGGGGGCGGGGCTTAATGGCGCATGGATTTATGCAAATCACGTCATTAAGCCCCACACCTATCAATTACCCATGTCGGGGTCTTATAGGGATGGAGGTGGGTCTTGATGACACAATTTGCATCTTTAAGTCCCTCCGTATCCCTAGCGACACTAGTAAACTAGTGTTGCCAGTCAGGGGGACAGGACTTGAGGCTGTGGTTTTATGGAAACCATGAGCCTCAAGTCCCTTGCAGGAGATTTGCCGGCTCTCCCGAGATACCAGGAGAACTGCCCAAATTTCAGGAGTCCCCCGGACACTACGGGAGAGTCGGCAACTATGATCTTTCATAGTATTATCTGTGCGATTATATACTTTTAGCTATAGTGTTTCATATGTCAGAGGTTGTTATAGTTGTGCCAACTAGTGATAGAGCCCCAAAAAGATCTTAATCTAAACTGCACAGGTTATATCCAGGTGGACTCATAACAAGCATTCCATCATTGTTATACTAGGTGGACATAAAGTGAAATGTCTATTATCTGAAAAACATAGTGAATAAATACAATATACTCTGTAGTTAGTGCATATTTTGTATGCCTGGATTATGTAAAGGTGAAATAAACACATTCCTAGGGCATCAGACCTGCAGAATGCCTATTGTATCATTAAGCATTCCAGATATAATATCTTTATTACAAATGCCTAAAGCTGCATTGAAAACAGAATCATCATTCTAAATTGCAGATAGAATACACAAATTATAGGTGGGTGTAAACGACACACTGAAATTAACGCAAATTAGCATAAAAGTTGAATTCAAGTCTTGACAGCTCTTTACATATGACAAATCATGTTTTACAATGTCTGGCAATAATGAGCAGTCCTAGTACAGCTCACACTTGACCATATACCTGATGATGTTTGATCATATTTTGCAATTTTTCACATTGCGTACAAGCCAAGCCAAGTTGGTGACCTAAGAGGAAATTATGGAAGATGGCTAGAGAGATACAAGAGGGAGAGAGTGGAGATGGAAGAAGGATTGAGGCCTATCTTATGAGTTTATAAGACCAAGTAATAATAAATAATCAATTCCCTATAGTATGGTTTACTATATCCCAATATTCCTGGACAACAGGCTGTTAAAGTGGTATATTAACATTTACTGTAGGGATGTATAGAGCCTTATTATTAATAATGCAATAATAATAATAATTATTATTAATAATATGTCTGCGTTATAATCTTTTATAAGGGCATTTAAACCCTATAGCCAGTGCCGGATTAAGGGGGGGGCACAGGGGGCACGTGCCCCCGGCCCCCCTGTCTAAGGGCCCCCCACAGCCTGCCTTTACATTGCTGTGCCATTTAACAAAAAAAAAAAAAATTCCCT